>CAIGRF010401360.1:20453-31415 GCA_903798235.1 Fraxinus ornus
GAGAGGAAGTGAAAAATGGTGACTGAAAATATATTATAGACACAGTTACGTTTTTTTATGTAATTGGCAAATTTGTAAACAAAATGAACTAGATTTAATGTGTTGTAAAAGTCAAGGAGTAAGTTGCAAATATTATAAATTGAGTTGTATTAGGTCTACAGTTCGAGAATGGAAAAGAAGGAAAAACGGCGCCGCAATTTCGCTAGACTGTCGCCATGAATATTTGCTCGAGTGGCAGAAACAGAAATATTGTCTGTCGCCTGGCCTTTGTTCGAGGTTCACACCGTCGCCAAGCTTTCGCTCGAACGACAGGGTTATCCGGAGAATTTTAATTCATGTTTTTAAGGTTTTTTATCCGGCCCTTCATTCCTAAATCTACAGTATAAATACCACAACACATCTAAACGTCTTTTCTTAAGGTGAACATTGATAAAACATTAATTACTTCATATTCTCTCCATCCATACTTTCAACCTTCATTGTTTGTTGTGTCCAAGGTATTGAAAACATTAAACCTACAATCCAAATACCAAATTGCTACTTTCTACACATCTGTCAGAGTGCTGAAAATCAAGGAAAGGTGACTGGAGTTTCATTTGTTGGATAACGCGAAATTCTTCGTTGATCCACAGGAGATAGACAAATTCATAAAGCCGGGAGTTGGTGCATGAATGTGTAATCCATGAGGGGTTTGAAAAGTACAGCTAAGAGTTGGTGAAGGAGCACGCAATCCAGGAGAATGTGGGAATTGCAGTCAGTAGGTCAGAAATACTAGCAGTAATCGAGTCTGGCGGATTGTTAGTTCTAATTTGTTTATAGTTGATTGTTGGCTGCCAGCTGCCCAGAACTTTTATCCAGTTGGGATTTCTCTGTGATCATTCCTAATGTTTATTTATTGCTTTTATATAACTTCGACAATTCAACTTAGGAAAATTGACTTGATTGATTAACCATGTAGAGATAATTAATAGTGACTTATTGCTAGTTAATTATTAAGTTTTAATTCTGCATAATCACATATTCATCCCCTTTAGGTGTAGTTTGGGTCGAACCTCGTTATTTGAATTGGTATTAGAGCCACATCTCGATTTTTGGCCCATAAATTAATCTAGATGAGTCAGTCCATATCCGTGACTCCGTTTTTTTACGGAAGCAACTGTGCTTACTGGAAAGTTCGAATGAGAGCATTCCTTAAAGCGTTGGATGAGCGTATTTGGATCAGTGTACAAAACGGTTAGACTGCACCTTCATCCACTGTTGCTGGTGTTGTTACACCCACTGATATTTCCCTTTGGACCAAAGATCAAGTTGTTGATTGCAACTGGAATGATAAAGGGATTTATGCTCTATTTATTGCTGTGTCTCCAGAGGATTTTAGGAGATTGTCGATGTGTGAAACTGTTAAAGAAGTTTGAGATATCTTAGAGGCCACGTATGAGGGTACCAAAACTGTTAAGAACTCCAACTGCAAATGTTAACATCTAGGTTTGAAGAAATCAGAATGAAGGACGATAAATCGTTTGATGAATTTTATGCGAAGCTTAATGATATAGTAAACTCGAGTTTCAACCTAGGTGAGAAGATCCTCGTGTCTAAGATAGTTCGAAAAGTCCTTAGATCCCTACCTGAGAATTTTAGACCTAAAACCACTGCTATTGAAGAAAGTAAGGACTTAGATAAAGTTAAGATAGAGGAACTCGTAGGATCTCTCCAAACCTATGAACTCACCATTTCTCAACCAAAGAAGGTTAAATTTATAACCATGAACACAATTAGGGAAGAAAATAGTGAGTCTACTAACACTGAGACCCTTATGGACGACGAAATACCTTATTTCGTGAAAATTTTTCAAAAGGTGATGAGGAATAGAAGAAAACCTCACGATAGAAAAAATGATGTTCCTAGTAAAATCTCGAAAGATAAGCATGAAAAAAATAACCATATGACTTCTAGCAAGAAAACCCAGTCTATTAATGTCATGAGTGTCAGGGTTTTGGTCACTACAAGAATGAATATCCTAATTTGAAAAAGAATTTGAATAAAAGAAGGGGTAGGATATTAGCAATGAGTTCGAGTGTTCAGAGTGATACCTTTGGCAGTGATGTTGAACAAAATCTTATGGCTTTCACGTCTTAGCTAATATTGAATCTAATAAGGAGAATGATGAACATAGTGAGAATTCTGAGGATGACTTCGAGGATGAAACCGATATTCATGAGTCTTATCGATAGTTATTTGAGAAAAGTCTTAAAATCAAGAAGGTCAATACAGTCGTACTAAAAAAGGTTAATGAACTTAAGAGAGAGAAAGAGACTCTTAGGTGACCTTCAGAATTTTACCAAAAATCTAGGTGAGTTGAAGCTAGTAATTGAGAATCTAGAAGCTAAAGTTAAATCCTTAACAAGTGATCTAGAAAAATCTAATACTCAACTTAATTCCTTCATGAGTGGTACTCAAAAAACTCGGTAATGTATTAGGGATGAACAAGCCTGCTGGAAATAGGCATGGTCTAGGATACGTTCAAAATGGTAATACTACAGCTAGTACTTTCAAGACCACGTTCATCCCAACCACCAATAAGATTAGGAATACTGCTAAACCTGAACCCAAGGGTAAGAATGTCTTAGGATCGAGGCTTACTAAACAATGTAGGATCAATCGTTCTATAAATCGGCAATAACCTCCAAGTAGGTTTGAACCAAGGTTTATTCCCACATGTCACCATTATGGCGCACTGTAACATACAAGACCTAGGTGTCGTATCTCAAGCAAGGTTAACTTCATCGCCAACCAGGTTAGCCACTTAACTGAGATAATGACTCAGTTAGCTAGAATCACTTTTACTTCTAAGAAGGTTTGTGTTAAGAAGAGTGACCTAAAAGGCAGTGAGACTGATCATGCTCTTAAAGGTAAGAGCATCAATGTACCTCTTTGATTAGATACTTAGGTGCACGCATGTGCAGTTGATTGAGTTCATTCATTCTCGCATGCATCTCATTTATTTTTGTTTTGTTTTTAATCTTTTTTTGTGTTTTTGCTTTTAAAAGTTCTTGATTTTTTTTAAATAATAAAAAAATGAATTAAAAATTAAAAAAATTATTGTTTTTGTGCTATTGGACATTTCTTGATATTCTTAAATACCGCATTTGGAATCGAGTATGCATTAATCTAATCTATACTATTATTTTCATTACTTGGTTATGTTTAATGTGGAGTATTGAACATATGTTTCTTCATATACCATCTGCATAGCGCACATTGTGATCTTGTGAATGAGTCTAGACCGCATGTGTGAGATTTGGGATAGCTGTCATATATTGGTAAGGTGACCTTCAATTTACCTTCATTTAGATGACCTAAACTCACATATAATCCCCTTATCATTAAAAATTAAAAAAAAATAATAAAAAAAAAACTTGTCAAAATCTCGGTGCTATTTGTGTCAAAAGTTTTTCGTCTTCTTTTCGCTGAGCGTCGCTCGAGAGATAAAAACAGAGGCTGTTTCGTTCGCTTATCGCTCGACCTTCGCTCGAGTGACAGTCAGTATGTTTGAATTTAACGTTCTTTTTTTTCGCATTTTTTTCCACTTCTTCATTTTCTCCACACTTTTTCTTCTAATTTCGCCACACTCATATCAAATTCTCACCTTCAATCTTCAATTGTAGTTATAGCATCCATTATTTGGCTGCCTTTCCCACATTTCGTCAATTCTTTACATATTTACAAGGTAAGAAATCGAAAACCTTAGTTCTTCAATTTTTCATTTTTTTGGGGCTTTTGCTTTTCTTGTGTTAATTTATTCATTCCACTTCATGGTTGGATGATTTTCATTTAGTTTCATCTTGCATTGCATCATTTGGGTGAATTCTTCATGATTTTCACATTTTTTTGGGGGGACTTTGATGGTTTTGTTTCAATTTCATCAATTGCATTTCGTAATTGGACTAATTTCATGAAGTCTCATCTTGCATTTCATCATTTGAGTGCATTTTTCTTGATTTCTACATAGTTTGGCAAGCATGTGGCGTATTTTTTAGATTTTTGGGTATTTTTTTATTGAGGCTTAGATTTTGATGGAGATTGGGTTATGAGTAGTTGTTGGTTTGTAATTGTGTTGGTTTTTGGTTGAGACTGTGATAGGGCTCATTGGCTTGAACACTCGCGACCCGTTTTCGATATAACTTTTTGATGTTGTTTATGTTTCATATCTCTTGGGCGATCCTCATTCACATACTTGATCACGTTTGAGTTGTTAGTATGTTGTGTTGTTGTCGTGCATAGTGCATTTGATGTTGACACTGCGAGGTGATGTTACGTCACCGCGGCATGCCGTTACGGCACACATTAAGTCACTGCGGCATGATGTCAAGGCATCAGGTCGCGGCACCATATCACGTTATCAAGGCACTGTGTCCTCGTGGCACGGTAACATGTCATCTACGTCCATGCATTGCACAGTTTCATTTGTAGTGTGATTTTGCAATGGTTTGCGTACATATGGTTTGTTTATGTGATTTTGTTGGTTTAGCATCATTTTGATTGTCATTTCACATGCATTATAGCATTTCATTCGATCGTGTCGTATGTTTTGTTATTTAACGTGAGTCTCCAATCTACTTCTCAAATGCCACCTAAGCGAGCTCGGACGATTGCACAGACGTCGGTGTGTCCACTTCCTGCAGTCGATCCCGGTTCATATCTACCACTGCCCGGAGGTAATCGAGAACCCATTCTCGTTACGTCCAGAGCTGGTGGAGCGTGAGGTAGTCTTATCTGACCTTTCCCCCGACCTCGCTGCCATTTTCAATTCTAGGGGTTGGGATCTGTTTCTTATAGATTTGACACATCCTCCTAGTTTTCTTGTTCACGAGTTTTATGCTAACATTCACGACGTTATCGATTCTACTTTTATGGTATTTCTTAGGGGTAAGACAATTAAGATCACTTCTACTATGGTGTCTAATATAGCCCATGTTCCTAGAGTGTTTCACCCATTATTTCCATATTTGTCGGCGACACCCTTCTAGTGGACTCTCTTGTCCGGTCGACGGTGTTTAACACACCGTTGGAAGAAGGCCCTAGTGCGATCCACACTAGCTCTCTCCCTACTAATCTCCAGATTCTGTTGTGCATTGTGTGCACAAATATATGGCCTGTCTCCCATACTTCTTCATTACCTATGGAGAAGGTTCACTTCTCGTATGCCTTATTACACGACGATTTTGTTGAGTTATCCTCATTCATATGCCAGCAGATTTTAGGTGTTTTTCGAGTTACGACGACTAAGGTAGGGCTTTCTTATGTCTGTCTTATTTATCGTATTGTGGCCGCACTTGTCGTTAGTTTTTATGTGGGGGTTCCTAGGAGGGTTTCTTGATCGATTGGCCAAACTACCATATCCCAGAATCGGTCTCATGGTTCTTTTAAACCAGCTGAGCCAGCTGATCCTATTGATGACCTTATTTCTATTGATCCCTCCGATTTTTCTCATTCTTCTTCTGCTCCTCCTCCTGTTGACATCCCTTCGACATCCACTTCTATTCTTCCACCTATGGAGTCTAGTCTACCATCTCCATATGTTCCCATTGACCCGTCTGTTTCACTTATGGGGTAGATGATTATGCTGATCGAGCAGCAGGCTCATATGATGGCGGAGATTATGCAGCTGAGAGCTACTGTTGATCGACACATTAAATAGTTTGCTATACTTCAGGGTGATGTTGTCTATCTTCATCGTGGGTTGCATTGGATTCGACGGCATTGGGAAGACAGTGTAGCTTCTAATAAGGGTACTAATGCCGATGATGTATCATATTTGCTAGGTTGACCCTTGTTATTTGTGACAAAAATGGAGAGTAGTAGTAGATATTTTGATTAATGGATATTTTAACTGATGTACTTAATAGTTTTTGATTTGCCATAAACCTTGAATGTTAAAGTATATAATATTTGTTAAAGTATTTTGATGGAAGTATATAATATTTTTTTCAGCTAGATTAAGTCTTGATATTTAGTGATATCAATGTTTCTTTTGGTATGTTGGTTTACGTTGCTATTGAATCTTAATTTAGTTGGTATGATTCAATGTATCTTATTTTTATTTAGTGTGACTAATGATTAACTGTTTGAACTGTGTTTATCCATATTATTGTTTCACGTGCTTTTACATTGAGTATTAAGTTGTTTGTTTCACAAAACACGTTTACAAAGAAAAAGTACAGCTCTGTCAAGACAGTTGATTTGATAATAGTAAAAGTCAAGGAATAAGTTACAAATATTATAAATTGAGTTATATTAGGTCTAGGTTTCGAGAAAGGAAAATAATGAAAAACAGCGCCGCAATTTTGCTAAACTGTCGCCATGACTTTGTTCGAGCGGCGAAAATAGAAACATTGTTGCTAGCATGTCGCCTTACTTTCGCTCAAGCGACACACTGTCGCTCTTCTGTCACCCCACTTTCACTTGAGCAATAGGGTTATCCGGAGAATTTTAATTCATTTTTTAAGGCTTTTTATCCGGCTCATTCATTCATAAACCTACAGTAAAAATACCAAAACGTCTCTGAACGTCTTTTCTTAAGGTTGAACATTGATAAAGATTGATTACTCCATATTCTGTCCATCCATAGCTTTCAACATTCATTATTTGTTGTGTCTAAGGCATTGACAACATCAAACCTACAATTCAAATACAAAATTGCTACTTCCTACACATCTGTCAGAGTGCTGAAGATCAAATAAATGTGAATGGAGTTCTAGTTGTTGGAGAATGCGGAGTTTTTCGTTGATCCAAATGAGATAGACGAATTCATAAAGTATGGAGTTGGTGCAGAAAATCGCAATCTAGGGGGTTTTGAAAACCGCAGTTGAGAGTTGGTACTGGAGCACGTAATCCAAGAGAGCTATGAGAATTGCAGTCAAGAGGTCAGAAATTACTAGTGGTAGTCGAGTCTGGCAGACTGTAAGTTCTAATTCGTTTACAGTAAATTGTTGACTGGAGAACTGCCCGAAGTTTTTATCCAGTTGGGGTTTCTTCGTAATCATTCCTGGTGTTTATTTATTACTTTCATATAACTGAGGCAACTCAATTTAAAAAAATCAATTTGGTTGATTAACCATCTAGAGATAATTAATAGTGACTTGTTGCTAGTTAACTATTAAGTTTTAATTCCGCATAATCACCTATTCACCCCCCTCCCCCCTCTCGAACCTCATTATTTCAACACATACATGCAGACAGGGAGAAAAGGAAGAGAAAGAATTTTTTTTTTTTGTTGAAGTCAAATTTGGCTGCTGCTAGAATTAAAGAGAGAAGACATACAAGCACAAAAAATGGACGAACATGCAGGGATAAATAATTAATTCCAAGTTTTTGTACAATAATTCACCAAAAATTGCGCAGAAAATTTTGGGATTATTTACATTCCGTCAAATTTTGGTGTAACATATATTTATACACGAATGCGGTTGCAAGGGGAAGAATATATATATACTAGAAAACGTGACTGTAAGGAGGATTTATTCAAATAATCTGGTGATATATTCAAAGACAATTTTTGTGTGTTTATTTTTTTTACATTATGAGTAACTAATTTTCATATAAGGGCAAACAAATATAGTCGACTTGTGATCCTTTATTCTTCTATTCAAGATTTATGTGATTTATTCATATGTATATTGGTTTTACTATAAATTTAATGCGTTATTAATTGATCACTAATTTGATGATTATGTAAGTCTCTTACGAATCGAGAGGTGAGTTTGAAATTTAGATCATTTAGTAAAATTTGGTAAATTAGAATAACATGTAGAGATACATATAGTAATTATTGTGGTCATAATATAAATTATTAGGATTAGTGTTGATTAGTTAAATAGACTCAATGAGAACTCGAGATGAGTAAATTGAATACAATAGAAGAATTCGATCGAACACTATATTAGGTTATAAATCTTGAATTAAAATTAAGTTGATCAATAGATGAAATTGTTGTCCTGATATTTTTCCCATATTTGAATCTTCAATCAACCGTTTGCAAAATTTTGATATTTTCAAATAGTTAAAAGTAATTAGATAAAACATTAATAACAACTAGCATAATTCTTTACTTGCTTTTATCAAATAACAGTTAGAAAAATTGGATAAAGTCTTGAAGTATAGTTCTCGTGGGAATGATATCCGGACTCAAATGTTCACTATACTACTTGTTACGATATCGTACACTTGCGATATAAAAAATGCAACAAGTCTTTGGCGTCGCTGTCAGGACTATTTGCTTTTAATTTTAATTTATTTATCTGTAACTATTATTTGATTTGTTTATTTTCTTGTATTTATAGAAAAATAGGTTCTACCCAATGCGACGATCTTGAACCGTTTGATTCGTAAATAGAACGTACTTTTAGACGAAGACGCAAAAAACACAAACAAAAACAGCAGCATCAAATGGCTGACGATCAAAATGTTCATATTCTTATTCAACCAATTGAACAAGTAGTCACAAGAATAGCGACGCCACTGGATCAGCAATAGAAGCAAGGGAAAATAAATGAAGGAGACTTCTCATTTTCATTGTTCTTGACGCCATAGCTGCTCATGCTTGTTCCAGTATTGCGTATCCACATTTCGGGGTAAATAATTTTCAAGATAAGGGCAGAGTTGATCAATTTGATGAGCAACACTCTTCAATTCTACGGGCTACCTCATGAAAATCCGAACACACATATCTCCAAATTTCCATGCTCCAGGGATTAATGAAGATACTATTAAGTTGCGACTATTTCCATATACACTAAAAGATTTTGCATTGGAGTGGCTAGACGCCGAACCTTATGGAAGCATTACTACATGGGAAGAACTGACCAGAATATTCTGCAATAAATTCTCCCTACCGGCGAAAGTAGCTAAAATCATATTGAAAATTCAAACTTTTCAACAGAAAGATGGAGAGAACTATCATGAGGCGTGGAATAGTTTGAAAGAGATAATGCGAAAGTGTCCAAATCATGGAATCACAATTGGTAATCAAGTGCAGTACTTTTACACCGGACTCTCAATACTATCAAAATCTCAGGAGGATCGATCATAGGAAAATCAGTACAACAAACATTAGATTTATTTGAGCTAATTGCCACTACACATTCAATGTTTTCTTCGGAAGTAGCGCCGAGAGCACCTGGGGTGTATGAATTGGATAACACCGTATCTACGAACACACAGATAGCGACTTTGACAAAGCAGGTAGAGCTGTTAGTGAAATCACAAACGAAAGGATCACATGCAATGATGAGTGGCCCATCATGTGAAAACTGTAGAGCTAATCATTCAACAGAAAACTGTATGTCTATGGGCTTTCCCGAGGAAGAGGTCAACTTCATTCAGAATGGTTCCTGCAACTTTAACTCATATTCTCAAACTTATAACCCAGATGAAAACAACACCTGAACTTCAGATGGTCAGATAATCAGCAAGGAAATGGTTCAATTAATGTCTATCAGGAGAACAAACCAAGTTTGAGAGAGATGTTTCATCAATTTGTGCAGAAAATAGACAAAGTATTCCAACAAATTGATACTAATTTTCAAAATCAGTAAGCATCTATCAAGAAGTTAGAGACACAGATTGGTCAAATAGCTCAACAACTGGCAGAACGGCCACATGGATCATTGCCAAAGCAACACAATGACAAGTCCTAAAGAGCAAGTGATGGCAATAAAGGTAATGGAAAACGATCCACTCCTGTAAAAGTTAAAACATATGTACCTCCACTTCCATTCTCCCAAAGACTTCGAAAGAAGTCAATAGAGGAAAATATTCATGCTATAACTACAAGGAGTGGTGTACAATTACCAGAGATTACTATGAAACGACCAGAAAGAAAAGAGGACCTACAATGTGTTGATGAATCTATAATGGAGGAAAAACCTGCATCCGCCTCCAGTTAAGGCTTACGCGCCTCCCATTCATTTTCCTCAAAGGCTCAAGAAGAACAAACAAGATACAAAATTTGAAAACTTTCTTGATGTTCTCAAAAAGTTCCAGATCAATATTTCGTTGATTGATACGATATTACAAATTCTAAACTACAAAGAAAAGAAAGCTTCCCGACTTTGAAATTGTGGCATTAACGGAGGAAAGTAATGCAAGAGTGCAAAACAAATTGCCTCCCAAGTTGAAAGATCCATGGAGTTTTACTTTGCCTATTTCAATTGGAAACTCTTATGCTATTAATGCATTATGTAACACGGGTGCTAGTATAAATCTAATGTCATATTCTGTTTATAACAAATTGGGATTGGGTGAAGTCAAATCAACATCAATAAAGCTACAACTAGCTGATACAATAAACTCAAAGTCACGTGGCAAAGTTCAGGATGTACTCATAAAAACAGGAAATTTAATATTTTCGGTGGACTTCATTGTGCTGGACATATCAGAAGATCGAGACATTCCAATTATATTGGGTCAACCATTCTTAGCAACGGGTCGAACTCTAATTTATATGGAGAAGAGTGAGCTAATATTGAGGGTGGAGGACAAACAAGAGATATTTAATATTTATATCCTACTTGAGAAATCTTCCAACAACAATAATTGTTGTAAAATTGACGAAGAAGAGTCACTTGTTCAACGAATCTGTTAGAATAGAAAATCAAACTTTGGTGAACTTCTTGGCAGAGATGAAAATGGAAATATCAAAATAGAGAGAGTAAAAAAAAAGGTGCATAAATGAAAATTGCACAAAATGCAATGATGACATAACTTGGTTCGAGTCACCATGATCAAATATGAGACAAAGTCAAGCTAAAGACGTTAAAGAAGCGCTTCTTGGGAGGCAACCCGAGTTTTTGTCCATTTTATTTATTCTGTTTTTGAGTTTTATGATAATTTAATTTATTTTAAGTTTATTTATGACTCATTATCCATACCACATTTTCCCTTATATCTTCGATGTGTTAGTTG
>CAIGRF010401421.1:0-12626 GCA_903798235.1 Fraxinus ornus
CTCAAATTTGAAAAAGAAAGAATACCTTAGCACACATGTTGGGGCTTCAAGTAGTGCACAAAATCATGCTTGAGTCAAATATGAATCGTTCAAGAATCAAGAACAAAATATTTGTTCCTGTTTCGTTAAGCAATTGCATCAAACTCGAACATATTTTAGAATTCGGTTGAGTGCGTCAATTGATTGTGTTCGATTTCTTCTACGACAAGGGATGCCATTTTATGGACATGATGAGTCTGAAGATTTAAACAACCAAGAAAACTTTCTTAGTCTATTCATTGGTTGTGTGATCATAATGCTGAGATGAAGGCCGTTGTTTTGATGAATGCATCTAAGAATTTCAAATTAACATCACCACGAGTGCAAAAAGATATTGCGAGTGCTATTGCTTCTGAATGTATAAATGTGATTATGGAAGATGTTCGTGATAGTTTCTTTTCAATTTTAGTTGATAAATCTCGAGACATTTCAATTAATGTGTAAATGTCGGTTGTCATTCGTTATGTGAAGAATGAGCATGTATTGGAACGTTTTGTTGGTGTGAAACATGTTTTCAGTACCACAACTACCTCACTTAAGGCTATAATTGATCAATTATTCTCAACACATAACTTAAGTATATCTAATTTGAGAGGTATATGATGGAGCTAGTAATATCCGAGGTGAGTATAATGGCCTCAAAGCACTTATTTTGAGAGAAAACCCAAGTGCATACTATATTCATTGCTTTGCTCATCAACTTCAATTAGCTCTTGTAGCTGTGGCACAAAAACATCCGAAGATTGAAACTTTCTTTACTATAGTACATCGATTGGTGAATATTGTTGGTGGATNAGAGAATCAAAGGTTGAAAGTTCTTGAATCACTCAGTGTTGGTGAATTATCAAGCAGATGGGGTCTCAATCAAGAAACTACTATAGGTCGTCCTGGTGATACACATTGGGACTCTCACTATAGTTGTTTAATTAACTTGATTGTCATGTTTTCAACCATAGTCGACATTATTGAAATGATTGCTATTGACACTACAAGTATCGGAACAAGAGGTGATGCTTTTATTTCATTTGAGTTGATGTTAAAACTTGAATTTGCATTTCATCTACATCTAATGAAAAAGATTTTATGGATTTCAAATGAATTGTAGAAAGCATTACAACGAAAAGATCAAGATATTGTCAATGCCATGATATTGGTGCAATTATGTAAAGCACGGCTCCAAACGATGAGGAATGATGGATGATATTCTTTTTTTTAAAATGGTTTGTTTGTTTTGTGAAGCTCACGAGATCAATGTTCCCAATATGGATGATATGTTCATAACTCTAGGTCGTTCACGGCGTGAGACAGTGATAAATTTGCATCATTATCGTGTGAAAATATTTTATGCTATCATTAATATGCAACTTCAAGAGCTAAATTATCGTTTTTCTAAAGTAAATAGTGACTTGCTCCTTTGTGTTGCGTGTTTGTCTCCATGTAACTCATTTTATGTTTTTGATAAGAACAAAATGATTCGACAATGTCAGTATTATCTGGTAGATTTTGACGCAGCAGATATCTTAGAACTTGATGATCAATTAGATACATATGTTTTTGACATGCGCACCTCCGAAGATTTTGAAGGATTACAAGGCATTAGTGATCATGCACAGAAGTTGGTTGCGAAGAATAAACACGAAGTGTATCCATTAGTCTAAAAGCTTGTGACATTAGACTTAGTTCTTCCCGTGGCTACTGCTACAGTTGAGAGATCATTTTCTGCGCTGACTTACGTAAAAAATCGTCTGCACAATCGAATCGAAGGGCAATGGTTGAATGATAGTTTGATTGCATATATTGAGAAAGACGTATTCGTTAAGATTGAAAATGATGTAACTGTGGAACATTATCAAAATATGAGAACACGTAGAGAACAATTATAATAAGATATCTCTTACTTTAATTTTTTCATCACTTTTTGAAATTGTAATTGTGCCCCCCTAATGTAAATAGTCTGCGTCCACCCTTGCTTCATGGGGAAGAGTCATATGATGATATTATACGCTATGAGATTCTGCTTTGTGCATTGAGGTGTGGGCCTTCGATCTAAATATAGGACTTAAATGATTATACTCAAAAAAATGTAAGATGATTATTCAAGTTCCTTGTCAAATAAAATTGATAGAAGCCCAATATGAAGGAGATACTCTTACAGGTTATGTATCTCAGCCTCTAGTATGCCCATATAAAACAGTAGGATTCAATGTCTATAAACTGGATTGTAAACTGAAAAAAGAGGAAATTACAAAAACCCAGGTACTTAAACATTCAAATTCAAAATTCAGGTATGAAATTTATTTAATAAAAAATCAGGTATTTGTTACTTTAAATAATATTATAATACTAATATTCCAAAAAACCCTAATACATTTTCAATAAAATTTTCTCTCACTACTCATTCATTCACTCACTCACTCTCTATCCTTCCAGAATGCTGCTGGTTGGAACGCCCTTCAGGAAGCCCTACTTCGCCGCTGCCCAGAGATTGTACCTACCCTCGTCCAACATCATCACCTTTCCTTCTGGTCCAAGTGGCGCCGCCGCCTTCCTTGTCTAACTGCTGCCCTCCGCCGATCAAAGTTTTCCTCGTCCGAGCAGACACATCTCGTCGGTTACGACGGTCTCAAAATTCAACGTGCCAATCAAAGTTTTCCTCTTCCTCAACGACATTGATCCCACTCTCGAAATCCCCCTAGCTACGGAAGCAGACCGGAGCCTCTTCACGCGGCGGTATAGCAGCTGCGCTTTGCGGCAATCTGCACAGGAGCTCAGATCGCCGCTGCAACGACGTACTGATGTAGTGGTGCTGTGACGATCTGTTGGTGTGGTGGCATTTAAGGAGACACACTGATGAAAGCATCGCCGACTGGTGGTGTTTGTAGGGGTGGTGGTGCGTTGTGTGACGATGGTGTGGTGGTTTTGAGGGGCTGTAGCAGGGATGGTTTTTATTCGTTATTGTTGGTGCGGTGGTGGTGTCTCTGGGTGTGGTGGTACGTCGTGGAGGTGGTGTGGTGGCGGCGGTGGCGGGGTGGGGGTGGTCCTAGTGGCAGTAGTGTTGGTGGCGATTGTATGTGACCATTGTTTGATGTATGTGACTAATTATTTGGTCGTCTGTGACCAAGTATCGGACCCAGTTGTGACTTCAAAATTTGATAATATGTGATTGCAAAATAATTTGTGACCAAATAATTTGAAAATATGTGATCGACAAACAAATTTTGACCGATGAACAAAATGTGACCAAAGAAATTTTTGATATGTGACCGTAAAATAATCCGTGACCTCTAAAAATTTTGATTTGTGACCTCGAAATAATTTGTGACCAATTAATTTGATAATATGTGACTGGTAGATAAGCTGTGACCTATAATTATGTATATGTGACCATTAATGGTATAATTGTGACCTAATTAATAAATATTTTTAATTAATTACAAAATACCTGAATTTTGAATTTTTAAACTATAAACCTGATTTTTGAATTTGTATAAACTATACACCTTATTTATAATTTTTTCCCCTGGAAAAATGGCTGCAGGTGGAAACACTGAATGATGTTGGGCTATTTATCAGTGGAAATCACTCGGCCTCAATTCAGGTTATAGAGTATCAAGGTTGCAAGGCTAGTGCAATTTACTTTACCGATGATTATTGGGATAGAATGGATGAGGATATCTATTACAGATGTCATGATATAGGAGTCTTTAGGTTGGCATATGGAAGTATTGAGACATTCTTCAACTGTGATCAAGAGATATTTGAACCACCACCCTTTTGGATGGTTCCATAACAAATGAAAATGTTAATTTTATTCATATCTACAAAAATAGTGTGAGACTTCTTTAAAAAAGTGAAAGTGTATGACTTTTAAATTTTATCACATTAACTCATATGCAAGACAAATAAAGTGTTATATCATGTCACTTTTAGGGTTGGAATTGAATTTGTGTAAATGATATTTTTAAAGGTTTTGATTAATGTTTTGTCACTTTTTTGAGCTTTTGTCACTTTCTTAAATAATGTGTTACATTTTTCTGTTACTTTTTTGAGTGAACTTTTAATAAAAGAGTGACATTTAACTTTATACAATATTTTTTATTTTCAAAAAAAAAACTTTTATATGATAAATGGGTTGGCAAGTTAAATGACGGTAGCGTTGAATTAACTTAGATGCTTGACGTTATGATTGGCGTTTTGTCAGTGAACGAAGAAAGAAGAAGGACGTTGGTCATGTTACTTTATTAACCTGATTCTAATGTTTAATTGGTGTTCTGTCACATTTTTTAGGGTTTCACTTTTTTGAATTTTTGTCACTTTTTTTAAATTACTGTCAATTTTTTAGTGTGTAACTTTTATTTTTATGCCACTCACTCTTTTAAGTGACATTGTATGTCATTTTTAATAAAAAAGTGACACAATTTTACATAGTATTTTTTTCTTTCAAAATGTTTTTATATGATTATTCAAAAGACCTCTAATTTTAAGGGTATTTTTGTAAGTTGTCCTATTTTAGATCATGGCGAGCTAGAATTAATTGGGCCTAGCACGACATATCAGTAGATGGTGGTACTGGATGTCATTATTATTATTATTATTTATGAGAGATTGATGCGTTGTAGAAAGAAGAAGATTTCATGGAAAATGAGACCAATTTAAAAAGAAATAGTTTTTTGAAGTATCCATTTTTGGAGAAGTTTGGATGTTTAACCTTTTTCCGATCAAATTTCATCATTTAGGGCTCCGAAAACACGTTTTTCGGTTTAATAGGATAATTTTGGGAATCAATTCTGATTATTAATGATTTTAATTTTCGTCATGATAGATTTAATCGTTATCTAAAATTTAATCTTTATTTACATTTGAATTATTACTTTAATTACATTGGACAGCAGCAAGCAGGCTCCTCAAATTGCTCAATTGAGAAACTTCTGTGGAAACATTTGTGGAAGATGAAAGTGCCGCATAAGGTTAAGGTTTTTGCATGGAGAGCATGCAAAGATGGACTACCTACAGCCCTTAATCTAGAGAAAAAACATATCATAAGGCAGAGTATTTGCAGTCTATGTAATTCGGAAATTGAGGATCTGAACCATGCTGTGATAAATTGCTATATGCTCGGAGGGGTTTGGAATAATTTCTTTCCTGAACTGGTCAACAATAACTGCAGATCAATCAAGGAAAATGCACTTGCTTTTTGTGAGAAAAAAGAAGTAACAAAACTGGATACTTTCTTCATGCTGCTCTGGAGTTTTTGGTTCAGAAGAAATAAATTTGTGCATGAGCAAATTAGGTTNTGGAGTTTTTGGTTCAGAAGAAATAAATTTGTGCATGAGCAAATTAGGTTGGATCCAAGAAAGTCAGCTGATAATGCTTTGGGTTTGTTAGAGAGTTTCAACAAAGCAAGGAAGACAAATTGTGTTCAGATCCGAAAACATTTCAAATGGACACCTCCAGATTTAAACTTTCTGAAATTAAATGTAGATGGGGCAACATTTAAAGAACTGGAGAAAGCTGGAATAGGGGCTGTATTAAGAGATTCTTCTGGTAAAGTGATTATGGCAATGTCCAAGATTGAATTATGTGTCGATGAGAGTGAAGTGATCGAATTGCTGGCCATTTTTAGAGGAATGCAGCTATGTGTCAACTTGGGAATCCAAAAGCTTTTGGTAGAAAGTGATAGCAAGTTGGTTATTGAAGCACTTCAAACAGAAAGCATGCTAAACTCTTCTTTAGGGGTGTTGTACCAGGAAGTGAAACATTTAGCCACCCAATTTGTAAACTGCAAATTTTCCCATATTTACAGGGAAAGTAATATGGTGGCTCATAAGCTAGCTAGGTATGCTAAAGTGGTAGATGATATTTGTGTTTGGTTGGATAGTATTCCAGACTGTGTTTCTCAAGCTATCTGGCTTGATAGTCGTCTGTAATCGGTATATCCGTTTGTTTAATGAAAGTTCTTTCATATCAAATAAAAAAAAAGTCTTAATGACATTTAGTTGAATTTGAATATAATAAAAAATCTTGAGAAATTTCTCTCAATATTATTTGACATTCGTGAGTGAATCAACAAATTCAAAATTTCACGTGAGATTTTGTTCTTTCCTATAAATTTTCGCTATGTTAGCGATATATATATTTTTTAATTATGTACTCATCTATTTTATATAAATAGACTAAACGGATGACTAGAATAAGCTGTAAGTTTGAATTTTGATTAGATTTATGTCTAATAACAACATAAACAACTTGATTTTCCCAAAATAGTGTATTTTTCAAGGGAAAAAAAGAATAATCAATTTTGGTTCCCTTATAAAGGGAAAAAGGCAAAGAAAAAATCAAATAGAATCCTTACTCTCAAAATATGACAAAAGTAGGAAATATAGAGTTGATGCAAACAATTCGTCTTTGAGTTTTGGCCAAAATTTATTAGAAGTGAGAACTTTGACGTCCGATTAAGAATATTATAGCATCACCCACTCATGGAAATAAAATTTTGCATATCTCACGCTTTTAGTAAAGAAATTTTGCAAGAAAAAAATTTGTCGAATCCCTCTCTAATAATTTTTAACTTTTTGCGAGTTAGAGAATGATGTCTAGGCCGGTGAAGGATGATGTTCAGGCTGCAGTAGCCGGACAACCCGTGTTGGTGGAAGATTTTGGCTATCTCCAAATCAAAGTCTTAGATTTTGTTTCTACCATGCAAGGTCAGGTGAACTAGTTTTTGACGTTATGATGGAGAAAATGAGCAAGGAACTTGAACGATACAAACAATCCATTGTCGGTACTAGTTGAGGTGCTGTTACCAGTGTTGCTGCCTAGACAATAAAGTACCCGAAGCCTAAGGGCTATGATGGTCGACTTGATGCCAAAGATGTGGAGAACTTCTTATTGGCAAATGGAATTATACTCTGAAGGCATAAATATTGTTGATAAGGCAATGAAAGTCCCAACTGCTAACATGTATCTTTTCGACATCGCTTCCTTTTGTGGTGTTGGAAGCATGCCAAAATTGAAAAGGGAGCTTGCAAAATTGAAACTTGGGACAAGTTCAAAAAGGAGCTAAAAAGGCAATTTTACCTAGAGACCGTCATGTACGAGGCCTGCAAGAAACTATGGGAGTTGAAACATAAAGGGACAATTTGTGACTACGTCAAAGAGTTCACGTTATGCTTCAGATCCCTAGCATGTCGAAGGATGTCTTGCTATTCTATTTCCTAGATGGTTGTGCAACGTGGGTGCGACAAGAGTTGCAATGTCACGGGGTCAAAAATGTAGATGAGGTGATTGCAGTTGTCGAATCATTGACAGAGTTCCAAAGAAGTACAGAAATGCAAGCCAGAACCTTCAAACCCATCAAAGGGAATTTTGGCAAAGGTGGGGGAGATGTAAGGAAGGACAAGCAACGGAGTCAGCTAGAGGTCAATCCCAAAGTTGATTACAAAACAGATGGCAACAAACAAGCTTCTTGGCAGAGGGAGTATGATGACAAGAAAAGAGGTAATTTTGCTCCACGTGATTGCTTCGTTTGCAAAGGGGCGCATCTCATGCAGGACTGCCCGAAACTTGGGTCCTTGGTGTCCATCTCGGAGATCCAACTAGAAGCTTCATATAGCCAAGATGCAGGTGCATGTCAAATTAGTTCGTTGCAGCTATCAAAAGCATTAAATTTCAAAATCGTTCCGGGGCGAGCGAAGGGAAATGGTTGATGTATGTGCAAGCCTAAATAAATGGACGACAGACACAGGCGCTTGCTGATACCGGTGCGACACATATTTTCATCACGAAGGATAAAGCACGGAGGCTGGGACTGAACGTTCACCGTGGCTGTGGATTGTTGAAAATGGTGAATGTGGCCTCAAAACTGCTAGCTGGTGTAGTTCATGGGGCTGAAGTGCGGTTGGGCTTGTGGCATGGACTCGTTGATCTTTCAACTGCACAGATGGATGATTTTAGGTTGATGTTTGGTCTTTCAAAAGCCCTCTAATTTTAAGGATATTTTTGCAAGTTGCCCTATTTTAGATCATAGCGAGCTAGAATTAGTTGGGCCTAGCACTACATATCAGTAGAAAATCGAGTTTTAGAATCAATATTATTAACTAATCAAATTGTAAATATGGTGACGATTCAACAAACAAATGCAAGTTTTAAAAATTTATCAATGTGAAAAAGCATAGGATTTCACCCAACTATCAAATATGATTCTCAATTATATAATTATTTCTAATGCAAGAACCCTAATTTAATTCTACCTCCTCTCTCGAGTTCCGGATAGAAATTATTCCTATATTTCAATTTCCATATCTCTATTCCAAATTAAAATATAGAAATTATCAAGTTACTCTCGAAACCTATAATTTCCTAGATTGTGTTATTCTTAGATCATGCCTAAATTTCTCTCTATCAAGTTTCAAGATTAACTAGCATCAAATTATTCAATTATTGATTAGGTAATTGAAAACATTAAACCAATAACACAAATAAACTTTAATGGGAAAATTAAAAGAAATAACTAATATAAAACCAAAAAATGGTCTCAAGTTTGGCTACATCAAGTCCTAGATAGGAATTGAGTTCATGACTATAGAAAGAGACATAATCAATTTCATAATCAAAAACATGTAAGGGAGAAGAAAGATAAAACTATTTTTTGGTGGTTGGGTCAATTCTCTTGTTGATGTTCTTCTTGTTTTCTTGACGATTTCTCGCCTCTTGCCTTGATGAATTCTCCCCTAAAATTAGTCTTTTGAGTTGTATTTATAGTATCTTGAAGTCCCATGAAGAGTCAGGTTCGAATTGTGCCTTAAAAGAGTCAAAGAAAAAAAAAAGATTATTTCTTGTTGCCAATGTCCGGCGCTGGCTTCGCACCGCTGCGGTGCCGTGATTCTAGTAAATAGGTGATGCGACGCCTTTGTTCTACCATTCGCTAACATGGTTTCACATCAGACTTCTGTTTCTTCTACCTTCATGGCTAGGTACTACAGCGCCCAATTCATGGTGCTATGATGCCTAGTTGTTGTATATTCTGTTGCATCTGGTTTATGCATTTTTTCATGTCTTCTTCCACATACTCTTTTTTAACTCAATCTACACCCATTTTCACCACTTTGCCACACCTATGAAGCAACATCAAAGTACACATTAATACGTTCTAAAAATTTCTCAAGAACAACTAAATAACAAGCTAAAGTGGTATTAATACAATGAGTGAAATACACTTATCAAATCCGGAGCAGCGATGCATGGTGTAGGAGAAAGAAATGACGATCATTGTGCATTGCTTACGGCTATGACGTCATTACCTTTTGGCTTCCCATTTTGTGTTTAAAATGGATAATGAGGCTACAAGTTACTCTCAGTCAAAAAAAAGTTAAGACTGAAGCAAGCTCATTGGCAAGACTTCTTAGAGGAGTTTGATTGTGTGATGGAGTATAAACCCGATAAGCGAATGTAATGGTGGACGCACTTAGCTGGAAGGCGAAACTTGCAGCAATCAGCCAAGTTATGGGTACCTTGTTGGAATCAATCAAACAAGGGTTGGAACATGACCCAATAACAAGGAATTTGGTGCAAGCTTCCCAAGAGGGCAAAACTCGACGAGAATGTGTTGATATACACCACTAGGCAATGTATATTTGTGATTAGTAGAATAATTTGAGAGTGACTTGATTTGGGAATGTCATTGTACCAAGTGACCATCCTCAGATAGATCGGACATTAGCTTTGATTGAACATGCATATTATTGGCCTCAAATGAGGGATCAAGTGGAGATTTGTGTTAGAACTTGTCTTGTATGCCAGCAAGAAAAAGTAGAAAATAAGTTATAGGCCGGAATTCTTAACCCTCTCCCTACTCCAAAACAACCATGGGATGTGATTACCATGGATTTCATTAGTGCTTTTTCGAAGTCCGAAGTTCGAGTCGATAATTGTTGTTGTTGATCGATTTTCAAAGTATGTCACTTTCATTCCAGCCCATAAGGACTGTACCGCGGTGGGAACGACGAGGTTGTCTTCAAAAATGTTGTGAAATATTGGGGGTTGCCCAAAAATATTGTAAGGTAGGATCAGATTTGCACTTTTCTAGCAGTTTTCACCCGCAGACTGATAGGTAGGCGTTACGGGTGAATAATTTATTGGAGTGTTACCTCCAGCACTTTATTACTAGCCAACCAATGGGATTGGGTGATGTTGATGGATATAGCCCGATTTTCATACAATTTGCAGAAAATTCAATCCACTGGACATAGTCCGTTTGAGCTTGCAATGACACGGCAACCGACTTTGCCCTACATCTTGTCTACGACCGTTGGCTCAAGTCGAAGTCTCGGAGAAACAAAAATGACTAAGTCATTGGGAGATCCAGGGAGAAACAAAAATGACTAAGTCGTTGGCTCATGTTGAAGCCATACTTGATTTGGAAGATCCAGGGAGAAACAAGTTACAGCGGGCGTCACCCATCGTTACAAATTCTTTTGAGAAAGATGTTGAATCCATTTTTTAGGATTGCTAACAAATGGTTGCCCGAGTCCGAAGCTACTTGGGAGAATGGGAGAGACTTGGCAATTTGAGTCCAAGCTTCGACACTACACGACGATGAAGCGTTGCCAAATTCGATGGGGGAGTAACTTACGTCATCCCAGGTCGCGCCCGATCCATCCTAGTAAGGACTGCAAAACAGTGTAGACAAGCCATTTTGACAGAACGGAATAGCCTAAGACAGGAACACATTCATGGAAAACACATGTAATTGTGCAAGCCCACAAATGAGGTTATTCTTAGTAAAAAACCACCATTTTGAGGAAAATAAATACCGTTGAGTGCAGTCAGTTGTTTTGGACGCAAGTGGATGCCATTTTGTGCAACTTGCATGAAGAAGCTGTTACGTTGAAATTCGCAAGCCCACGAGATCGTAGTATAAGTAATAGAAATCAGTGAGTTTTGAGTTTATCGTTCCTACGAGAAATAAAGTCTAATATATAGTTCAATAGTTTTTATTAAATTCGAAGTCATGTAATATCAAAAGAGATTGTTTGTAAGTTTTCTATACTAATCCTAAATTAAGAAAGCAAATAAAGTATTTATTTAGCATGCCAATGTTTGTATTGGAATCTTGAATCCCCCCATTGCCTTATAATTCAATTATAAATTTGTAATCTAGTAAATTCATGCATTCAAGACAATCGATAATCCACTTTTATTCAATATTTTTTTAAGATATATTAAACATATGTTTAATATGACCTGATCATATTTCTACTTATACATTGTCTCACAGGATTTATCGTATATAATTACATATGTCATAGATATTATTCATAATACATATTGCCCATGTGTTGATTTTGTCGCGTTCTAAACTTATTGTGAGTATTCCTACACGACAATAAGTAACTTACTTTCTAATTGGTGATCAAACAATCAACTAGTTCAATGTGAATGCGAAACCAATTAAGAAAAATAAAAAAAATATCAAACTAATTGTCTTGAATTAAAATAAAATAAAAACAATGAGTTCATCATTCATTCAATATAAAGGAAAAACTTAGTTAATCATCCTAGTAATTAAATATACACGAATTTATAGAAAAATATCACCCCAGATCGAAAAAATATGGAAGAAAGTGGAGAGAAATCTTGATTTTGGATGAAAAATCTTTAAAAATCTTGCACAATCTCCTTGATGTTGATGATCTAACCTCGTTCTTCACCTCCAGAATATGTTGAATCTATGAATTTTTAGGTCTAGGGAGGTCCTCTCACGTTCTGATCGAGTTTGGGTATTTAAAAGATGCCATAACAAATTGCATGAATTGTTACCAAAACAAAAATAAGAAAATCGATTTTTCCCGTTTTATTCCAAGGCAAGCGCCTAGTACAACCTAGGGCTCGTGCCTGAACCCTTTAGGAAGCCTCAGGCGTCTCAGATTAAGAGGAGGCGCGCCTCCTCTGCAGGCCTAGGCGAGTGCTAAGCTTGTCCCTAAATAATATTTAGTATTTTTATCGTAATTTTCTCTCCTGATATTAGATCGAGGAAATTCAATGTTCGAAATCTGACTCAAAGGGTTACAATTCTTATCTGGATATCATTTTCCAATTCAAGCGTTTGCTATGCCAAAAATGAGCTTCAATCTAAGGCAGAAAATCAGTAACATAACTCTTTTGGCTGGAAATTGGTGTTTGATAATACTTTGATTATATTTCATCCCTTTGAATTCTTTTCTTATCCATTGACACCTAGTATTCTCGAATCTTTATTGTGAGGTCCATCACAACTTTTGAGTATTTGCAATTTAGTCATCGAACTTTGGATTTTCTTCATTTTAGCCCCTTTTCGTTATTTCTTCCATTTTTTTCATCCAAACATGAACTTTTCCTAATAAATGCAATAAATAACAAATTAAACACTAATCCGTCCAAAAAATAACAAAATATAATTTAAGATCCCGAATAAGTGCTAAAACAAAGTTTAGAAGCCAAGTCCAACTTGACTACAACAAATCTTGAAGGAAGAAGCAATGATCAAATTGGCTAATATAAAAGGACATATCAACTTGCATAAGAGGTGTGTTCGGTCGAATCTTATGCCG
>CAIGRF010401495.1:0-15152 GCA_903798235.1 Fraxinus ornus
ATTTATAAGGTCAAGTATTATATTCTGCTTGTTATACCTTTTTTGTTATTGACGTAAGAATCCGCAGCCTCTATTCGTGAGTGTGCACTGGGTAAACTTGGTAGGTTTTTAAACTTTACATTCTATGCGAAAAAGGTCTTTAAACTTTAAAACGTATATTTTAAGTCCTTTAACTTAATAAAATGTCCCAATTAGTTCCTCCAACTGTCTATGCTATTCAAACTAACGGAAATGATGCATTGGGAGTTAGAATTGCTTGTGTGGCAATTAATTTCGTCCAACTCAAAAAATCTATTCTCTTTGAACTATATAACATGCACACAGAAGGTCCATAAGCTTTTAGAGGTGAATTTTTAGTCCTTCAACTAAACAACATGTACCGTGTTAGTCCTTCGTCCCTTAACACTGCCATTGACTCAAATAAATAGTCGAAAGATCATTCCCACTGCCCTTTATCCCCAATGGTAAACCCACGCGCCTCCTTTTCCTTGAATTCCTTTAATTTGTTTTCTTTTGGTTTTATTAGTTTTTTGTTTTCCAGCTTTTTTTTTTTTTTTTGCTTTTTTTTTTTTTGGAATAGAAAAAAATTATAGATACAATGATAAAAAAGTTTATCACTTTTATTGACAATTTTCATGCAAAATAAAGTCAAACGGACTACAAACTTTCAACATTTTTCAGGTAGAAAATTATACCAATCAAACACAATTAAATACAATTCACGATAAAACAAATTCTAGACAATTCAATTCTCAGTAAAATATTTTCTTTTCACCTAAATTCCACATTTGTAAACGGACCTTATTAAATTATTCAATTCAAATCTTGATTAGATTATGGTAGGGAGACCCTAAATCCATTAACAGCGGTAGTCGGGGATAACGGGATTCGTAAGTGGCAAAATCATACACCAACGTCCTCTCCCTTTTCAAGAGCCAGAACACAACTTACTTCATGAAATAACAGATGCGATTGAAATATCCCCGATTCACACCCCAAATCAATCGAACGCCCTAACCCTCAAATCGAATTGCCCTACAATCGAAGGCCTCCAAATCTGAAGTTGGCGGCCGGAGAAGGAGAAACGGTGGATATAGCATCACATTAGCTGGTCCTGATGGAAGGGTTCTAGGCGGTTGTGTGTCTGGTTTACCAATTGCTGCATCCTTTGTACAGGTTTGTTTGCTTTTATTTTGACTCTTCTGCTGCGTATAGGCAGTTATTTTCAATCTGTAGTCCATTCTGATAGAAATTGTTTTGCTCACGGACTGTGCTTTTCAATCAGATAACAAAGAGAAGCAAATAATTCAGTTGGTTTTTGATGTTTCTTGTGAGTATGCAATTGGGTTTAACTTAATTAATTTTTTATTCAGAAATTTATCTCCCCCAAAATTTTATAGTGCAAAAACTAGAAATCTATTATCTTGGATCACGTGTAGTACTTATGTGAGAGGAGTATTAATCAGTTCATTTTGTCGGACTTTACCGTTCTTTATTTTTCTGTACTCGTCTTCTTGCATTTGTGATGGGGTTGAACTTAATGTGTTGTTTCTGTCATATCAGTTAATGAACTCAAATGATTATTTAATTCTATTGACTGCGATTAGCTTGCTCAAATAAGAGCATAGTATCTGAACTGTTGCCTTGAGAACAAGACTTGGAAGGTTGGCATTTCTTCTGGCTGGCAATCGCATATAAACTATGTCAGTTTTTATTTTTTTTTATAATAGTTCATCTATTTTGGATATATATGTAATGCGGTTCACTAGGATTTGGTTAATAAGCATATACTCCTAACTCCTAAGTGCAGCCATGGGGTCACATCCTGTCATTTACTGCTCTTAAATTGATTAATTTGATTCGATCATTTTTTTTCTCTTAAGTACTGTTTGTGTTACTAGTATTGAACAGGCACTTGAATTTTTTGATAAAGACAATAACAGAATTATGTCAATCAAGTGAAGAATAGAAAAATTTTAGTTTTCTTTCTTTTTCAACGGTTCTCTTTCTAATCAGATTGCAGTGTGATTACTTTATTTCTCACAACTTGTGCTTACTTAATTTTCGTGGCTGCAGTAGTAGGGCGGTTGTAGTTTTCAATGACAGGGAAGAACAACCTGTTACATATGTTTTACTCCATTTGCTCTCTATTTACCTGTTACGTAATTCCAATCCAAAATACAACAGGTAGAATTCTATCACTTCAATAAGCAACCATATGCTATAGAAAATTCTCTAGATTACAGCAAGTATGACAGGAAAAGAAGAAAACAGATATTGGTCAGCAAGTATGAACCCCATAGACTAAATATATAGCTAATATAGATTCAAGACATAATTTTTCCAGCAAAGAGTGTCATCAAAAAATTCCTACCATTAAATTTTTCTGATCTTGAAGTTGACAAAAAGGTACGTTAATGGTAGCCAAAAAAAAAAAACTTCTAGCAAAGATGTTCAAAAACTGTTGAAAGAAAACCTGTATTTGATGGCTAGGGTTTTGGAATGATTTGGGGCGTGAGAGATGAACTGATTTCTTTCTTCCATGCTTTGGTGAATTTTTGGGTTTTTCATTAAGAAAGGCACGTTTAGTTTTATTTATTAGTCGTGTGTTTGGGTGTTGACATGCTTTGATGACCTGGCGACCACATATGCGTTTCATTTAACATTTGGAAGGAGTTAATTACCACATAGGAATTCCACAATCCACGTCGGTTTCAAGTGAGACGGAATCCATCCGGTGAGTGATGGAGTGCAATGGATTAAAGTTGAGTGATCACTGGGATGCTTTTTGAAGTTCGGTGAGTAACCTGTGACATAGTCCAAAGTTTAGTGGCCATTGAAACATTTAACTCAAGTAGAAACCCATTACTACGCTAATCATCTTTGACCCTTCCAAATCCGGCAGCTAGATAGCAAACTCCATTTTGCAGTCAAAGTAGAAATCTTTGTTGTCCTTGTTCTGCTTCTTCTCTGAGACAAGACTGACTGATTATTTTCTTGGCTGATCTTACTTATCTCTTGCACAATATTTTACTTTTTGGCTGGCTTTAATTATTATTTTTGTGTTCTGTCATATGCGGACTGTGGGGTTTGATTATGTTTGGAATTTATAATGTATTACATTAATGTTTTGCTCTATTATATTGTGGGAGTTTTGTGTCACGTGGACAGTGGGTTTGATTATGTTTGGAACTTATACTGTATTACATTAATGTTTTGCTCTGATTTTTTGTGGGGATTTTGAGATTTTGGACCCGGTCAAAATAGATTTCTGTTGAAGAAGTTGTAATTGTGACTTGTGCTATGTTTTGAAATTGGACTTTAGAATTGGAGGAGTTTAGTATTAAAATGCAGCTGTGCAGCCTTTGCTATGTTTTACTTTAGTTTGCATTAGAGTTAATGGTCTTTAAAAAATTTTCAGGTGTCTATAGTCTATGAATTACTGAAAATAAATAGAGCATGGCTAACAAGAGGATTGATTCATTTTTCACAGAAAGAACCTTCAAAATTCATTGTCCTTAGTTTTAGGTACTTACTATTTCGCCCCTAGATGTAAATCCTGGCTCTGCCACTGGTTACGCACTGATTAATCAAGCTTATCAAGTTGGAAAGTCTGTAGAGCTGTCAAGTTTTGATTCTACTGAGTTGAGGTTCTTTGTGGTACTCTGATTCTTTAATCATTGTAATGAATTCATTAAATTTTCTGTTTTACATGTTACTTACCACATTGCTTTCAATATGTTCAATTAAATGCCCCTGAATGAATTTTAGTCCATCATCAAGAAATCAAAGTAGTGTTTCATAAATTGAATTGGGAGCATATTATGGGTTGACAACAAAACAGCGTAATTTGCGATTCTTCTTCTTTTCAATTCAATTCTTTATTTCTGTTATTGTTTAGTCTCTCTAAAAGAGTTGTTTTTAATCAAGTTCCTTCTTTTTATCTTACATTTTATATAGGTGTAGACAAGATAGATACTGGTACTGTGATATATATGGCTGGTAATAAGCCTCGTGTTAGTAGTTTCTCGCGCAATTTTACTGCTGCATCAAATACGATATCGCAGATTCCTGGGCTTAAGCATGGTCCAAACGGCACTATGTTTCTTTCATCTGGCATACCGGACCTTGACAGTAATTTCTTTTCATCTTCTGTATAAATGGAAGTTTGCAATTTGTCCCATCTCATAAAGTTAAATGGTCAATGATTCTTGTACATAAAATGTGACTTGCAGAGATTTTGGGAGGTGGATTTACATTGGGAAGTCTTGTAATGGTTATGGAAGACCCCGAGGCACCACATCATATGCTGTTGATAAGAAATTTTATGTCTCAAGGGTTGGTTCACAATCAACCTCTTCTCTATGCTAGTCCGGCAAAAGATCCTAGAGGGTTCCTTGGTACTTTGCCAAGTCCAATGTTCTCAAAGGATGAAAAATCTCGTGACCGTGATGCAGAACAGGTGCCCATCGTTTTTCATTAATCATACTCCTGAGCACCCGAATGTTAGTGCACATGAACTAATGAACATAGTGTTGGCATCTCCTGGTGAACATTTGCTTATTTACTGAATTGTAGGAAAAAGGCTTGAGGATTGCTTGGCAATACAAGAAGTACTTTGGGGAACAGAATTCAGAGTTCCAGAGAGGTTAGCATACTGAAATTCATCACTGTTCTCTTATCTTCTCTTTTTGTTTCTTGTCATTTTGATCTACAGAATGATATTTGTTATCTGTTAAAAATTGTGTTTACTAACAGTATGTTTGCGGAAGCACATCCTTAGAAGTAAGATAGAGAGATCTAATTAAAATGAGTAACTCATTTATCAATATCAATATTCAAGGTTGATCTATTATTATGCTTACAAAGTGAACCATAATCAACGTATTTGATACAACTGTATTATGGATGACTAGGTAGGCGTGTTTGCTGAACACAACTAGTGAGGAAGGTTATGTATGAGAAAGGTGTGGGGAGAGTAATAATGGTTGATCAATTCAAATAAAAGAAGTGTGTGCTTATTTTGACAGTGCTAGGTGGACATAGTGCTTTGCATGTAGCTAGTGTTGCATGTGTGAGTGGATCCTAAGTTAACTGACTATTCTTAGATGAAATAATTGAGAGAAATCATTAAATTAATCTTAAAATAGAGCTGACTGGACAAAAATTTTGATTGAATACCAATCAAGGAAAGAAATCAACTATGTAAGTTTGTTACTTTACACATAGTACAAATTGAGCGTATAATTTTTCACCTTATATCCTGATTCAGTATACATAACAATTTATTGAACCTGTTTTATTTGAGGAAGTTGGATCTCTTCCTCTACTTTGACCTTTCTTTTACTTTTGGTTTTATTGTTTTGCTTGGAAACTAACTTGAGTCTGATATTGGAATTCTTTGCAACAATGATACTTTTACTTGAAGACAATTTTTTGGCTATTTGAATGCTTTTATCTGAAAGTATATACTTCAGGAGTCGAAGAAGTGAATTTTAGTTTAATTAATTTTTCTCTTCACCTTACATTATAAAAACCAACAGTGACAGTTACAGAGAGATGGAATTGTACTAAATTCTAATCCCATTAGGAGTATTAGACCTTTAACTGGACTTTAAATGGACTAGCACCGACATGGACATGCGACACAGGCATGCGACATAGGCAAGCTGACGCGCAATTTTTCAAAATGGTAGGACACAGATTTGTCAGGACATGTTGAATTATATTCTTTAACTTATTTCATTTCTATATTATCTATACTTCATTTATATTTCAGTAAAATCACGACTTTTTTATCTTTGATTTTAGCAAATGAAATTTTTTGAATTAAAGAAGTGGATATTTTTTTATACCAGGATAACTTTGGGTTAAACTATATTTTACTACTACTAAAGAAAGGAAATTGCATATAATGGATATAAACTGAATTTGATGTACATCATAGAATTTTTCTCACATTATTATGACTTTTCTTCACAAATGTTAAACAAATGAAAATTTCCCAAATTTTAATTTTCAAAAAATATAAAATGGAGCTTTCCATGCCTTGATGTGTTGAAAAAGTATACTTCTTTTGTTAGGCTATAAAGAATATGATGGTGATTCAGCCTTGTGTCTCTTGAGGTTTGCCTTGGAGGTTTCCATCACGTCCTAAATTTTAAAAAGCATCTGAAAAAATGGGACATGAGGAGCGTCTGTGCTTAGCAGAAAATGGATCTTATTTATTAATTTCTAACCTTTTTTGTGTATATATCATAATTAATGTTTAGCAACAATGGAGGTAGCTATATATGATACAATGATCTACATAATCAAGAAATCACTTAACTGAAACTTATAGCTTAATTTAGGTATCTGTTGCTCGAAAATTAGTGAGAAGTTTATCAGCACGCAAGAAATTTTCCACTAATTTCTTTGTATACGGCACACTTGCTCTTTAATCGGTTCTCCCATTGGTAAGAACTAAGTAGTTACACAAGAAAAGATTGCACTTATAAATAAACAATTGTTAATGTATTGCAGATGGAAAATCTGAGTACTCCAATGATTTTGACTTGCGGAAGCCCCTAGAGAGGCACTTCTACAGTGGACAGCAGGTTGATTGCATTAGACTTCAAGATTCTGCTGATCTCACCACATTCCATGACCGTTGTTCGAGCTTCTTATCTCAAACTCCTAGGTAGTTGTTTAAACATTATAGCCCGTATGTACAAGGCTCTTTGTACACTTGGTGCTTTTTCAACATGCTCAGTATATATCTAAAGAAACATTTATGGCGGTGCTAAGGTTTTTGCTAGAGCTTTTGAACTGTGAATGCAAAGTTTAGTGGAGTGTGGAAACATGCTGGACACATTATTTTCTTGGTTCTAGTTGCAGCAATTGACAAGAGTAGCTGCAATATAATGAAAGTTAATATTATGTCGTATTGTTACATATAAAGGAAAATGAAATGCATGAAACAAAACTTGAGAATATGATCCTAATAACCAATATCCTACTTATTCTTCTAAATTGCTTTTATCTCTTTGATGTGCTTTTTTTGATGTTAATGGTTCAAGCAATTGTAATTAATTCTGTGTACTTGATATGGTTATGCTAATTATTTAGTATTGATAATTGATATTTTATAATTTTATTGGAATAATGAATCCTTGAGGAAAGTAAAAAGATGACTGGAACAGAGATTAATTCTTGATGAGTTTTAGATGACTGGAACAGAGATTAATTCTTGATGAGTTTTACTTTTACCCTTATAAAAATAAAAAGATGCTAGCTCTAAGAGTGTCAGACATAAAACCATGGCTTTCTTTATTTTTTCTGAACCATTATCGGCTATCAAAAGGAGGGAGAAAAATAGAGTTCTTGATGGTAGATTTCATTTTGCCAAGGATGTCATCAATTGGATTGCCGAGGTAGCACCTTTTATGTTCCATATTATATGCCTCAAAAGAAAAATAAGTTTTCTTCTTTTTTTTTTTTTAAATTCTGTGCTCCTTGATAATTTAGCATTACTCTGTCAACTGTATGCATGTGGCATTTAGCCGTCATATTGACTTTCATTTATGCTCTGATAAAGTGTTATTTTTCCTTGATGATTACCCTCAAACTCTAATCGAGAAATTTAACTCTGTTTTGGCGTTAGTTCTGAACGTGAATAGCCATTTTTGACTTGCCTTTCTTACTTGTTCTACTGGAATTAAAACATTTTGTCAATTTTTTCTTGGATGATTCTGCTATTCTGATTGGTTGATTTTCGAATTGGAATTTTTGTTCTGTATGTTGTCAGAAATGATAGGAACATTACATGTGCTGGTCGTATTGCCATTCAGTCACTAGGTGCACCACAATGTGACTTTTCTGACAAGGTCAGGGCTCATTTTCATGTAGTAATGAGATCTTTTTTCGAAAGATATAAGTTTTTATTAAATATTCCTAGACTGTTAGGAGCGTTACTGGATGGATGAATGCATGTTATAAGTTTGGCTGTTAAATTCTTTTACAAACGACCTGTGCATTGTTTTGGTAGGAATGCGATATGCTTTCTTTTATCAGATCTCTAAAAAGCACTGTACGGTCATCAAATGCAGTAGCCGTTGTCACCTTTCCACCTTCCCTTGTTTCTCCATCCTTTTCAAAGAGGTTGCAGCATTTGGCTGACACCTTGGTTTCTGTCAAAGCAATTCCAGGTGTGTATTTGTAAACACCCCTGTGTGTTTTATGAGCTTGCTATTAAATATCACACCTTTTTCGCTGGCTAATTATTTACAAAATATGCTTGAAATAGACGAGGATAAGGAACTGGCAAAGCTTCTTACAGGATATCAAGATATGGTTGGCCTCCTCAGTGTACACAAGGTGGCACGTATTAATACACAGGTTGCCTTTTCAGTTTGCCGTAGTTTTATTAGTTAGGTTCTTATTTTCAATTTGCTGTAGTTTTATTACTTAGGTTGATACTTTTGCGATGGTTTCTTTAAAACAAATTCTGTCCATTGGGTGAATAAGTAGAATTTCAGGCATATTACTGTCCCTAGTTAAGATTCTCATTAGTTCTTAAATGTGAACAGGTCCCCACAATTCTAGAGGCCACCACTTTCTCTATGAAATTACAGAAGCGAAGATCATTAATTTTGGAATGTCTAAACCAAGCCCCTATAGATGGTTCAAGCGGAAGCTCATATGCTTCATCTGGTAGTTGTGCTGGATCTTCTAAGACAGGGGTCCTCGACTTTTAGTTGGTACGTGACTTCCCCTTCGTAAATTAGGAGATTAAGCTTATTGAATGCCACACTTGCACCAGTGTGAGAACGATGCACGTGTAAGTCAGATTTGATTCGATTTTCTAATTGCCTAGAATCTTATCCATTCTACTATTAGTAGATTACATATAAGGCAGAATCATGATCCGAAGTGTTACTACTGATATGGAAGAAGAAATCATGCTTAAGTATATTCTTTTATGGTGAAATATACAACAGAAACGCTGATAGGATTTTTGGTTACAAAATGAAGCCCTATTGGACCCGTATTATATTTTCATCTCCTTGATTTTATGTTGAAGAGATATATCTAAGAGTCTTTCACCTTGAATATCTTAATATTTACAAAGAACCTACTAATAATATTGTCTTTCCAACCTTCCACTTAGTACATATAAGTGTCATAAATTATATGAAAGAAGAAATTTGAGATGAAATCCACTCACGTCTGTGTATTCTTTGAAGTGATGTTATCCATCGAGTTTAGATGGCCATTGATTTGTGTGTAACTATATTGACTCCTCATTTTACTTTAAAAATAGCATTGCTTATTCTTTTACAAGAGCACTTCCAAAATATTCGCTATTTATATAGAATATCTTCCAAAAAAAATAAAAAAAATTACATTTCAACATTGCTCTTTATATTGACTCCTCAATAGCATTATTCATTCTTTGTAAGAGGGTTTCCAAGAGATTCACTATTTATATAAAACACCTTTAAATATATTTATACACTCCAACCTTGCTCTTTAAATTGACTACTCATTTTACTTTTTTCAAGAAACGTTTATTGATTTCTCATCATATTTCTTTATATATGTCAATGGTCAAATCAATTTTTAAAAATGATAAAAATAATTTATGAAGTGAAATATTCAAGTCTGTAGCTTGTTAAATGAATTTATTATAAAATAAGAATGGAGTATGAGTGGCTATACAAAAAAAAAAAGTTACAATAGAAAGTTTCTTGAAACTTATTTTTTAGCATTGATTCTAAAATAGAGAGCATTTCGTTTTTGAAAAATCCATTGAAGACAGTCTGCTAAGATTGGCTACAGTTTTTCCCCTTCTTCTCCTCGTTCAATGTGCACCCTTTGTACAAGTTTGGGGATTTGCAGACTAACTGGTGTTTTATAGTTGTACTTGATGTAGTCAAGTGATTTTAGTCGTTGGAAACTAAATCAACTTCCATTTTTTTCCCTGCCCTTAATTGGGCCCCATCTATGCCATTTTTCTGAATCGATTTCAAGCTATTGGAATTTGAATGTATGCAAGTCTCTACGAAGTTATCACCATGGCTTATTAGCACAAAACGTTCATATGTTTGATCTTTAATGTGCAAAATATTCTTACGTTTCAAATTTTTGCATTCACTCTTATTTCCACGTTTTATTGGGGAAATTATCATTTTTATCCATTTTTTCAATTAAAAGCTGTGAAATGACGAAAATACCCTCATATTTAAATAAAACAAAAAGAAAAGAAAAGAAAAAAAATAAAGAACAAATTAGAATCATAATTCCAAAATTTCATAGCATTACAAATGAGTTCCCAATTTATAAATAAAAATTCAAACTACGTCGAAAATTCAGGCCCAATTTCTCAAGATCATAAACGAAGAATGTATAAAAGTTTAAAATATTCCACATAGCACAATATTTTACCCATTAAAACAAATACCGAAAGGTTTCTCTCTTGCTTAATAAGGAATAATGGATAACAAGAACGCGTGAATGACTCAGGCTTCGGCGACTGAGTACTCTTTGCACGATTTGCCATCATCCTACAATTTGGCGTTGAAGGAAGTGCTGGGTAGGGGCAGGTTTTTGAAATCGATACTGTGCAAGCACGATGAGGGGTTGGTGCTTGTCAAGGTTTACTTCAAGAGGGGTGACTCCATTGTTTTGAGGGAATACGAGCGCCGCCTTGCTGAAATTCGTGATAAATTCTCTTAACCTCGATCATTCACACGTCTGGCACTTCAAGGTTTATAATTGCCTAGTAAAAATGGTGGGAGAAATATTTTTGTGTGGATTTTTAATTATACATTGGTACTCATTTGTAATTTTTTGAAAATTTGGAACTGTGATTCTGATTTTTTTCATTTTGTTTTATTTAAATAGGAGGGCATTTTCGTCATTCACGTCTTTTAATTGAAAAAGTAGATGAAAATGATGATTTCTGAAATGAAATGTGGAAATAGAGGAGGGAAAATACAAAAATTTGAAACGTAAGAATGTTTTGCACACTAAAGGCCATGATTTGTGCTAATAAGTCTTACTATCATTTTCATGATATCATCTTTGGTTAAATATTTTCTCATGCTACTTTTGACTAAGATTAAGCACAGAATATAGTCTTTGATTATCCATGGGCAATGTTTTGATAATTCACAAGCTTAAGATAGTGGAGTATATGGGATGGAGTATGATAGATTTGAAGAAGAAAGGTACATTTTGTTTTGGAGGAACATGTAGTAGATAATGACGAGGTGACAAAAAGGAAAAACACTTGTGTCACACGCTAAGCCTACGTTTGATTTTCATCAAAATTAGATTTTAATGAGTGCGCAAATTTTTCAACGGTACGTTTTTTGCAAGAAAGGATATTTGGCAGAAATCCTGATTCAAACAGGGTACTCGTTAAAATTACTTTTTACCTGCTCTATCCTCAACTTCTGAGTTGAAATTATAACTCTAGCCTATCATTCATTCTCCTCTAAATTAACCCCAAATCTCTTTAAATACTGCATATTTGGAGGTAAATATGAGATGTGAAAGGAAACCTAAAAATATAGGATGTGGAAAAGTCAATTACAAAACTGCAATTTCGTGACATTTTTCAGCCATTTCACTCTATGTGGGCCCACATAATTTAAATTGAAAATGAGTTTTTCTGAATTTTAATGGGTCTCGAACAGGAGCTAAGTATTGGAGTGTAAATAGCTCGGGTCGTGAGACAGTATAGCTCAAACATATGGCAACTTGAGAAGATGTGGGCCATTTGTCTTTAGGTCCATGGTGATTGGCAGATTCGAGTCACCTTTCAATTGTTTTAGAAAACTATTAAGGAAACGAAATTCAAATTTGGATCTGGACACTCTTCCGATGGACCATCCCAGGTGAGAAATTCAATTCCATCCGCTATTGTAGGATCATTCTTGTGCTCGTGTCCCCTAGTCAAACGTCGTCACCTTGTCTTGCATTAGTATCATAGTTAACAGTGTATTGTCATTTAAATAATCTCGTGAGGGTCGAAAATCCCAAAAAATACACTCATAGGCACCACTTCTCCTCGCATTATGTCCACTATCAAAATCTTCTAAATATATATCAAGTAGACTGATAATATCCTCAATTTATTGCAAATAAGGCTTCATGCAAACAGCAAACTACATCCATGCATCATACACTAACAGCAAGAAAATCAAATTACTTGCGGATATCCTACTTCGCTAAAAAAATAGAGTCCACTGATAATGGAAAATGGGAAATAATGCAGGCCCCAAAAAACAAATTTCCTGACAATATTCTCATCAACAGCATTCATTATCCTAATGAAACTGTGAAGCTGGTGGTATCACTCGGCCTTCAATGATTTGGCAATGTCGATCACAAACCGGTATTTAACATCAGATTTCCCAAGGCGATCCATCGCAGTATTGATGTAATCAATGGGGATGATCTCCACATCTGGTAATATATTGTGCTTTGCTGCAAAATCAATCATCTCTTGGGTCTCTTTCATTCCTCCTATCGCACTGCCGGCTATTAATTTTCTACCTGTAGTCCATTGTGGATGTTTAGCAATATTGTCAAGACCAGACCTGGCCCGACCAGCAGGTCTGACCAGAGAAACTGGGAATCACGGAAATCGGTTTGGTAATAGAGTAAAAACAAGAAAGAAACTTAGAAACCATGAACATAAGCACCATACCATACAGGTGGTTCACCCCCATACTTTGCCTTTATTTTAGCACTGGTTTAACTCTATGATCCTTGACCTTTTTATGAGGTCGATGCCCAAGCCAATTTCTTAAATTGATGTTCATGCATTATTTTTTTTAGCAAAACTGAAACCCCCTTCCTCCCCATACTTTAACTAATAAAAAATATATATTTATTTTAATTTCTTATAATTGTACTTTTTAAGCTTATGCAAGCATGATCTGAGAGTCGGAAGGACCAAGAGAATGAGAAATATTACTGAAATGCTTGCTTACCTGTAAGCAAGGGAAACGCTGGCAACTCAAGTGGCTTATCCGGAGCACCAACCAGTACCATCTTTCCATGAGGCTTCAACAAACTAAGCAAGGGTAAAATGGGGTGATTAGCAGATACAGTATCAATGATCCCGTCCAATGTTCCAGCTGCAGCCTAAATATGGATAAATATAGAGATTAATGTGATTTCATGTCTCAGCAGAACTAAATTAAACCAAGCAAAATCCCAATTCCTCACCTTCATCTCCTCCGGATCACGACTAACTAAAAACAAGTCGGCACCAAGTTTTTCAATAGCTTCCTCCTTCTTATTAATAGATGTACTGATAATTGTAACCTTAGTACCAAAAGCCTTAGCAAACTTCACAGCAACATGGCCAAGCCCACCAAGTCCAACAACACCAATATTCATTCCGGGCTTGTCGAGTCCAAAGTACCTCAAGGGGCTGTAAGTCGTAATCCCGGCACATAAGAGAGGAGCACCAGTGTCAAGGGGAAAGTTCTCAGGCCAACGAACAATGAAGTGCTCATCAGCAACCATTAAATTAGAATAACCTCCATACGTAATGGTACCGTCAGTGTAAACAGCACTATAGGTCAGTATCGCTTTAGAACAGTAATTTTCAAGATCGGTGGTGCACTGATCACACTGGCGACAAGATCCACCCATACATCCAACTCCCACTTTGTCCCCAACCTTGACTTTCTCCACCTTGCTGCCAACCTCAGTTACTTCACCCACAATCTCGTGCCTGCAATAAACAGCCGAGTTCAACATATGCTTCAACTACTTCTCCTTTCGAAATTATGTAATCTTTTCACAACTTTAAGATGATTNTCCACCTTGCTGCCAACCTCAGTTACTTCACCCACAATCTCGTGCCTGCAATAAACAGCCGAGTTCAACATATGCTTCAACTACTTCTCCTTTCGAAATTATGTAATCTTTTCACAACTTTAAGATGATTCAAACAGACTAATAGAAACTACCGCAACAGTTAGCATTCAACATCTATGGTTTAGTTTATTAGATCAAATATCCATGGAAGACAACTCAGAATCAAGCCATAATTAGTGCAACTGGTGGTACCAAAAAGCAAAGACAGTTGTCGCTTTGTTTGATTTTCATTGAGATGGGACAAAGGGAATATGGAATCGGCAATGCTAACATTCATCCAAATATGTCACAAGAATTTGCACAAATATTTCTATATTCTCCGTTTTCAAATCCAAATTACAACAATCACTGATCCTCAATTGCGTGCGAGGTGTGCATATTGAACCACCCCTCTAAAAAGCCCAAGGCATTACAGTATGGACACTTTCAGACGCTCATTTAGGTCATAATATCGATTCTTTTTTTCTTATCAAAACCATGACATGTCCTTAATTTCATAAATGTATAGCCGCCACACTTCAACCAGTAATACCTAGAATAATATCACGTGTAGAGACAGAGAGAAGGAATTTTACCCGGGAACAAGGGGATACTGAGTGAAGCCCCATTCATTCTTGGCCATATGAAGATCCGAATGACAGACTCCACAATACAACACTTTGAACTGCACATCATGCTCTCCGGTCGCCCTTCACACCAAATACAGTGTCAATCAAATCAAAACTAGCCAAATGCACAAAAAAACGAGTGTTCATATGAAATCGGAAAAAAAACTAGAAATCGAGACCTATACCTTCTGGAGAATTTGAAAGGTGAAAAAGCTCCAGATGTGTCTCTTGTAGCCCATCCAACAGCCTTGAGAGGGTGCTCTGTTTCTGGAGATTTCGCCATTTTCACTATCTATTAATTAATTTGACAAGAGCGTTAGGGTTCTTCTGCACCCCTGCGCAGCGCACTCCCTATTTATAGAGCAAGGCTCTAGGAATCACACGTAATCGACTACGTCACCATGATTCATTACGCTGCCAGAGCCTTTAATATGATGACACGTGTCATAAAGATTTCAACCCTAGTTCTGTCTTTTTTGAGTGGACGAGAATAATCTATGGTTTAGACGAGAAATCCAATGAACCTTCTCGGGATTTAATTTATGGGCCTTTCTACAATGATCTTGGGGGAAAATTAGCCCAGCACCCTTTTTTTTTTGGAACAATACATAAGTCCTACATATTAAGTTTATATTTCAAAACTAACAAACTTGTTAAATT
>CAIGRF010401583.1:0-10769 GCA_903798235.1 Fraxinus ornus
AAATTTAAAGTAATTTTATTGGTTTGTTGTGTGTAGAATATTTTATTGGGTGAATGTGTGGTGGAGAATCTTACTGTAGCAAACAATGTTTTGAAATAATGGTAGACAAAATGGGACTTAAAAAGAAAACAGAAAAAGTCATTTTAGAAGAACATATACTCGTGTGAAACTTTTGGTGTAGGTTTGGAGAAATACATTTCACAGTTCAAAATCTCTGCTTGATTCAAATGATGGAATTCAATAAGAATGGAAGATTCAGTTATTTTCCATCATCTAAGTTAATTCTTTCCGATAAATGGAAGATGCTTTTAAATTGCAGTCACACACTATTTTCCTTCGGACTTTCTTGAATGAAATAGAAATTCGAACCATTTTGTTTACTGCTATGATTACTCTTGTGACAATGTATCAGCAGGCTTTGATTTATGAAAGAAGATATCTATTTACTCTCATCAGCAACCAACACGACTCAGGTGTCCAAGGCGATAAAGTGTGTTCTGTTCAATGAAGTTTAATCCAATAACGTCCAATACTGTACACTAAGCCCCTGTTTGGTGTAGTTAAAAATCAAGTTTTTAATAGATTTCGATTAAAAAAAATGGATGGAAAGTTGTCGATTCTATAAAATATTTTATTAGAATTAATGGTTGATTTTAACTCAGATTTTATCAAGATTTTGATTCACACTAAAGGTATTAGATGCCATCTAGTATTACCATGTACTTGTGGAATCGGAGATCTTGATGGTCATCGATAACATGATCAATCTTGAAATCTCTGTCCATTTGAATTTTAGCTTGATTAAATTGCTTGGTTGAACTTTACAAGCTCTAATATTTGTTTGGTGTAATTAAAAATAAATTTTTTAGTAAATTTTAATAAAAGTTGATGAAGTCTGCGATTGAAAAATTGGGACTCTTACAAAAATATTTGATTAAAATAAATTAGTAATTTTGACTTGAATTTTAATCTGCACCAAACAAGAGTTAAGAGCCAAGTTCTTCAGTGCCGTACCCCAAGGATTTAGGAAAAGCCCCGAAATTTCGAATCGAGGATGCTGACCATTCTTGGTCTAGTATACGAGATTTGGTCTAGCCTTCTTTTGTAGGAGGTTCATTCAACGCTTTAGTACAATCACAACTCCGATTATCGAGTCCGCAAATCGTAGAACGACGACAAAAACGCTCACTCGATAGTAAATAGCATCTGGTATTAGGACACCATATAAATAGTAGCTTAAAAACATGGCAAGTAATTTTTAGATTTTGACAATGAAATGAGAAAATGTTTTAGATACAATAATTCACTTCACCTGATTAAACAAAAAGGCTTAATAAATATTATAAGTTGTTTTATTCAATTATAATCCATCCTGTAAGAATTATGGATTAAACAAACTATAGGTACCACGTAGTCAATAAAAACAAAATACACCTAGAAGAACAATGGTTCAAAACGCAATAATCTTCTGACTTTATATAGATGAAAACGCACAAAAAAAGTATCAAAAGATCATCAAGTGGTCTTACACAACACCCTTTGGCATAGATTCAAGGAAATATGCAGACTAGAAAAGGAGAACCTTCACTTCATCTCTTGACAGCGGCTTCAAGAAAGAAATTTAAACAGGCAAAACAAATTAAATTACATACTTCAAAATATGCCCCGTATCCAGGAAGTCGAGGATTGTATAAGAAATAAGATGAGAATTCTGATTCCGAGTGAATTGATAGTTGGCAAGGGGAAGTAATTGAAAAGAGGCAACTCATGGTCCTAATTCGGCCGGAAGGTTCTTCAATATGAGGACACGATGCATGATATAAAGTGTCCAAATAATATCTTGGGGAATCAGTAAAAGCCAAAGACGAGCGACTTAAACTAAGAAGCTAATATCACAATGATTAGGAATCTCCTACTATAAGAAGATCAGAGATAGAGAACCACCATCAAACAGGACAATGATCCTCATTTTGTAGACTCTGTTTCCATCAGAGTAAAGTTCCTGGGAATCATTTTAAGAGGTGTAGTAAAATTCCTATGTTTTCAGGAGGATCAGGTTAACATTATGTGGATCAGAAAATTACAGGATAAGGGGAAAATGAAGCAGAGATGCAATTGCAAGATTTCCTAGATCTTGCTCTAAAATGCAATCCAAGAGAAGGGAGAAGATGGGCCAGATATGATGACTTGCAAAAGAGCTTTGGAAAATCAACAGGCTGGTCACTATTCCCAGCTTGCTTAGCTACATTAGAATTCACTATCTACACCAAGTTGAATGCTGGAATCAAGCAATTATAAGACCTTCAAATTCCTTTCATTCTGGGTAACGTAACAAATCTAGTTGCGTCCCAAATCGATAAAGTTAAAGCTTGAATTATAACTTCTAGGGCATCCTCTCGGTTCCTAGAGTGAGTTTTACCTTCCTAGTGGCTTTGCCAAACTAGACCTTCGTCAGCCGCAATGCAGTAAAAACCACTAAACTGGTTTGCTTCTCTTCTCAAACACGATCTGAATATTACGAAAAGCGAAATTGCTCCCTCAAATAAACACATGAACATTGAACAGAGCAATTGAAATACATGCTATAAATTCAAATATATATCCCAGTGTGAAGTTCATTTGAACAGTATGTAGATAATCGCTATATTTACAACAAGAAATGTACATAACATAATTTCCCTAGGGAAATCAAAGATTGATATTTCCAGTACTAAACTTGTAACATATCAAAAACTCGATTATTTCCAAAGAAAAGATAATGTGGTCCTTCTTGTCAAGTTGCAGAAATTTTAACTATAGTCTATAGGTATAACCATATTTTGGGGATATACATAGAAGAGTAAAAAGATTTTGTGGCTCAAAACAGATCATAATGAGTTTCTTGTATTGCCACTGAAATGGAATGCATTTGAACTTCATAGATGAAGTGTGGAAGACATAACATGCCAGCTTCTACATCTATATCCAAGCGTAGTGCAAAAAATACAATGCAAGCATGGCTTTATAACTTTCAGTCATTTAACAAAAGAAAAACACATAAAATCATACAAAAGCGAAGTAACTGCTCCGAATTGATGATAAAATACAAAAATGACTGAACAGTTAAATTTAAAAAAAAAATCAATTTCCCAACAAATTGCATGCTTGCATTCAAATGGATACCAAGACAATTACCTTAAAGGCGTGTTTGGTAAGAACTATTGGATAGGATTGGACATTGCATATACATAAAAATTTATCTTCTTTTTCTTCGTTAATACATTCAGTACACTTTTCAAACATGCGCGAAAAGTTTTTAGACTCCTTCACAACAGAACTAATCTGCTAGTGTTAATCTAGAGCAATTTTCACTCTTTCTTGTCGCCTCAAACTTAAAGGAACATTAATCACATTATATGTAAATTATGCTCTTTTTTCAGTTCAGCAATGCGGGTATTTTTTATACAGCTTAGTTATTGAAACATTTCATCTACTTCATTCTGCCCACTTTGAAGCAACAACCCAACAGGAGATAAAAGATCAAGGAAACAGCAATGTATACTTATAAAGAGATCAAATAACACTATTCAGAAGCATTTGTGCAATTCAAAACTCAATTGTCTCAAGAAAAAATAAATATACGACCAAAAATATAAAACAATGCAGTTTAAAGATAAATCGCAGTTCGCACAATTCTAATTCTCACAATCGAGATGCATAATAACCTGATTTTCATCTTCGCATAACCTCATCTCCTTTTTTTTCGCAAATTAAAAAAGATATGCAGTTTATTGCAAAAAGTATTTCAATTTTTCTCAAGACAACATTCACACCAAACTAACTCGAAAACATAAAAATTTCCCCTAAATTAACTCAACGTAATCCAAAACATTGAGCAAATAGAAACCCAAGGATCTAGAAACTCACGTCTTAGAGAACTAGTACACACTCTCAATCAGTTGCTTCCATCGCTGAAGAGGAGGCGGAGCCTGGCGGCAAAGGCGCCTGTAGGCTCGAGAGCGGCTTCGGCAAGGAGGCTTTGTTTAATATGATTCATGCGAGATGCGAGACCATCCTGTTCTTCCTTTAATGCTGCCGTGTCCTCCGTAAGATCGTGGATGCGATACTTCTGCCCGACCGATCGGACACTGAGTAGTAGAATCCCGGTCATAGCGAAAAATTGTACGAAGCTCTGTTTTCTCTTCATCACGTTTGCCATGAAGCCGAGAGGCTTTCGACCGCCGGAGGTGGAAGGCGGCGCTGAGGATGCCATGGCTGAGCTTAAAACTGTTGAATCAATAACTAATGAATTTATAAAAGAATTTTTAATATAATAATTTTAAAAGATTTGTATGGATTTCAAGTTAAAAAATACATATATAATCAAGACTTCATTTGGTAGAGATTAAAATCGAATTAAAATTGAAAAATTAGTCGTTATTGTTAATTTTTATTACCCAATAACAATCATATTTTCAATTTAATCGGTTTTTTAGCTCTTCCAAACAAGCTCCAAATCTTTTAAAATTTAACCATATTTGATGAGATTCTTATAAAATTGTTGGAAATCTATTCAAATCTACGAAATTTATTATGATTTATAATATTTTAAAATTTATCAAAATCTTAGTCGAAGGCCCCTTAATTTAAAGTTACATTTTTTCAATTAGAAATACAATATACTTTTTATTAAAAATAAAAAAATAAAATTAAGCCCACGCAATTAAAATCAATTAATTTTAATAACATATTTTATTGGTTCCACAATTTTCAATTACACATTTCATCAATTTTTATCAAAATTTACTAAAAATTTGATTTTAATTCTCATCAAACATAGACTAACTAAAAATGATGGAGATAAGAAAAACAAAATATATACATGCACCAAATTCACATTAAGCTGATTTGATCGAATTAGATGAATCGTGGGTGAAGTTAATGGTCGAGTTGGTCAAATAGGTAGTCGACAAGACCATAGATTATACACAATCGAGAATTAAAAACTACTAAGTGAAGGTTTCATTTTAGTAAGGTAAAGTCCAAACAAGATAAAAAATTAAAAAATGATCTCTCACTGCCAGACATAGAAGTCTCGAGTCAACTCCCCACTCACGAATCCTGCAGAAGAGGGTCGAATTGGTCGATTAGAGGATCAAGAAGACCATACATTTCACGAATAAAGAACAACACTTTGACAAAATCACTAATTTAGATAAAGAGTAACATAGATGTGACTTTTCAAGTAACAAAGACCATAATTCATATTGGCCCCTTCAAAGAATCCATGTAATAACAGTTTATTAACTTGAACTAAGACTTATTGAAGGAAAAATCAACACTATGAGACTCCCCATTTGTTCCTGAAGTATGATGAGGTTGTCTCAACTCCTCCCGGCTACGAATGGAAGCCTCGAGTTCTGAAATCTCTGTATCCGAAAGATAAGAAGTCGGAGAATTAGGGATACTTTCGATATCTGATGCATTTGATCTGTACTTGTGGTTGTGGAGCAAATGAATGGGTGAAAATCCCTGGCTCGGAGTCGTTTCGCCACTCATGAATCCTGCTCCACGAGAAGAAGCATCGTTTCCTTCGCCTGTTTTGCGCATTTTCTTCTTCTTTTTCGCAGCCTGATGCCATTTCTTGAGAGCCTTGGCTGTCTGCTCCTCGAAGATTGTTTTCTTCATATGTGATCCCATCTAAACACGCAGTCGAGGACATGATATCATATAACTGTATAATACTTTTTGTCACTATGTTCGATCATTAATACTAACCTGTGTTACGAGGGAATAAAGTGGGAATGTAATGTAGCTGCACAAGATTTGAAGGGCTACCCCAAGGGAAACTCTAATCAAAATTGCATAGAGTCTCTCATGGAAGCATTTTGTGATGCCAAACTCATACTGCATTACAAAAGTTTTTGCTTATAAGTTACATGCAATACAATATTAATCTAATTAGAGATAAAAAGAAAAAAAAAAAAAAAAAATTATTTGAGATTTGCTTACCCATTTCCATAAGAAATATGCCATTTGGAATGCATTCTGCAAGTGAATAGATATTTTAACATGTAATCAATAAAAACAAAGGTGTGTCTTATGAGTGTGGCAAACATGTAGAACTGCTCATCGGTTTAATTCATTTCGACTTGGTCCATGAGCCGTTTGGGCTCATATTGAGACGATCTATTGGCCTAGTCGAGCTCAAAAAAAATTTCATGAACCGAGCGGGCTTGTGGGTTAAGCCCATAAGATAGCTCGTCTTAATCTCATAAATCAACTCGTTTGTTGCTTATTTTATTAGTTTTTTTCTTTTTTTAAAACGAAGAATCAGATCGTGCTGGGCTAGTGTCCACACGAGTCAAATTATCGATCCGAGCTCGAACTCAACTCGTGTCCTTACTAGCCAAGCCACCCCTAGTCTATCTATTATAATAAAGGGTTAAGAGCATTTACCATAAATAGTGTGAAATGTATGAGGAAGAGAATCCACTCGGGTCGATTGAACCAAAAGAAGTTGTTAGTGGGCTCCACTAATGGAGCCCCTATAACCACAGTCGTCCGATCTTGAATTTGTTGAGCCATCTCCATTATCACAAGCTCCAATTTTGTACCAACTAATACGATTATCTGATCACAAAATTTCATAAATATTCATCTCTAATTCACCTGAATAGTAAGTTGATGTTAAAACTTTTTAACCAATTTTTCGTTAAATTGGCGCGTAGTCTTCACAAAAACAATGCACAACTTAAGTTCGAAAGCAAAATCTAGTTTCAGAAAAGTTGAACATGCGAGGGTCACGCGACAATTTAACGTAAAAATGAACCCTTTTCGTCACCGAAATATGATTGAAATTATAATGAAAGGTCGATGACCAATTTGGTCATATAATTTTGACTTTTTCACATGCGTGAATCAATTTCAAATAATGTAAATAGAGATGGCAAGCACTTACAATTAGAGGTATTAATGAGAGCCAGGAGAGGGTATGCCATTCTGCACCATTAGTTATAGAAAGTTGAACTACGAGTTTTAGAGATACGAAGCTATTGATAAAAACTACTGCAAGTGCATGTATACTTGGTACACTCGATACTACACACTATACTGAGTGGTTTCGTCCATTACATCTTACTAAACATGCAGTTAAATGTAGAAAGGAAGTTGAGGAAAGGGATAGAAATGAGACGTACTGTAAAAATTGAAAAACAAAAATACAACGGCAAACAACCACAATGGGGCACTGCATAGTCCAAACAAAAGAAGTGTGTTAGGGTATACATAGAAAATAATACTGAAAGTGCGGTGACTATTCTAAATAATTTTACATTTCAATAATTGTTAAGGAACAACATTGAAAGTACAACGACCATTGAAAATCGAAAATTTTCATTTCGATTAGGTGGTTCATAGTTTTTGTACATGGGATGGTAATGGATGGAGCGGAGGGCACAAACCTTATTCCCAAAACACTCTTGTAATCATCTTCCATGGATCTCTTTATGTACTTGTGGAAGTCAAATTTGCTATTTGGTGCAAAATGAGCCTGCAATTTGCCACACCTCATTCAAATTAATTAATTTTTATAAAATAAAAGAATTTATGTTAGAAATTTTTTAAGTTTATTGAGTATAAGCCATATTGATTATTTTTATTCGGATAAATTTAACTCGTTCTAATTTAATGTACCAAGGCAAAATTCTTGAAGTACAATTTCCTATAGTTACAAACTTTTTAAATAAAAAGTAGTAATTTTGTTAACATACTTCATAAATTCTAAAATGCTATTATAAAATGAAGTAAACTATATGCAAATATCACTTAATATTATTTAAAATTATGAAAATATATGAATTTTAGACAACAACAATGTGTCTCGTTCCATATGACTCTCAATTCTAGATTTTGTTATTTCAGATCTGTTGTCCCGACAATAACATTTTGGCATCTCAATACAATTTTGAGGTGTCGACAAATTTTTTATTTTGACACGTTAAAAATTGTAGTAGAGTTTAATGGATTTTTGTCACCTCTAGAATTTTGCACCTTAAAATTGTAGTGATATATCAAAATTCTTGGGATAGGACAACGAAATGGACAACATATCTATACTCGAATTTTGGTTGAATGAATAATAGAACCATGCTACACGAACATAGAGAATGACTGAACACACACACCTCGAGGGTCGGACATTATTTTATTCACGCGGAACCCACTCACAATGTGAGGATTGGTCACCCAATGTGTCAACTATTTTCAAATAAAGTGGCTTTACTCATGAATAATATGCATCACCTTTTGGGATGTGGTCAAATCAAAGTTATGTCAATTGAATAAATAATATTGATTTGGTTTAATTAAAAAAGAAGCAACTCACATTGATAAATCCATTGCGGATGGCCATGTAATCTACCTTGGATATTGATCCAAAAAATTGTCTGAAAAATGCTACCTATTATGTAATAAGAAAATTAAAAGAACTATATTTGCAATAAATACAAGAATTTTCTTAAAAATAATTAATAAGAGAGAGAAAAAAAAAACTTACGATCCATCTAATCCCAGGTGTACTAGTGAATCCACCATGTCGCCTCACAAAGGATGTTTGATGAGCAAATCTAAATCTAGTAGGATCTGTTAATAATAATCATTTCTATCAGTATTACCGTATTTTCATTCCGGAAGAAAATAGGAAAAAATTACCATTAGTGAATTCATATTCCAAGGAGGCTGTTTCCAATTCCCATGCTTTCCACTTCTTCATCTATCATCATCAATAAGGAAATTTTAAAAATCAAAATCTTTTCTTTGACTACTAAAATTTTAAAAACATATATGTTATGAACTTACTTTGGCATAGCCCAAACCCATGAGGATGACACTGTAAAGAACATGCATAACTGCAAGAACAAATATAAAAATATGCAGTTGGTGCACTCCTGAGTATGATATCAAGGATACCTTCCCCTGTTTACAATAAAATAAAATAACAATTTCAAAAAGTAAATTAAGGTATTAAATAGAAAATAAATTTAAATATTATTTTCATTAATTACTCCCTCGGGAAGTGCTTGGTGTACATTATGGACACGTATTATTTTCATTAATTACTCCCTCGGGAAGTGCTTGGTGTACATTATGGACACGTGTCCATAATGTACACCAAGTATAATTCTTACTCCCTCACCTTTTTAGCGCACGTGTCGGTTTCATCAGTTTTAGCTGCCAAAGCTCGACGCCAAATTAATTCTCCCGCATAAGACAACAATTTTCGATTTCCATCGTTATCTTCACCTTCTTTATCGTGATCGTCACCTCCATCGTGATTTTTATCACATGGATGCCATTGATCTCCAATATGTTTAGGCACACATATCTTGGCAATATAGGATGTACCAAATGTCAAGAGTAATGATATAAACCCAAGTAGCATCAGTTCTGAAAAGTAAAATAAAAATTTAAAAATATGTAAAATCTCAATTTTAACGATTATTAGGTATTCGTTTCGTTGTATGTAAAAGAAAATTATTTTGGTATTTTGACCTGCTTTGATTTTTTCCAAGGCTTCGAGCATGGACTTGTTGTTGCGTTTCCGAAACCACTGCAATCACACGTTGAGAAGAAAAAAAAAATTAAAATCTCTAAATATATAAACCAATAAGTAGCCCTCCCCGCTCGAATACCAAAAAATTTATAATGAAAATCTCAGCATCAAACTCGACAAACAATAGCCCTCCCCGCTCCACCATTTTTGAACAATAAATGCGTTTATTATCTCTAATGAAAAGTTAAATCCCGTCTCACATGAGAAACGTACTGAAAAGTAAATCGAACTAAATGAGTCTAACAAGTTTTTAGACGAGTTAGTTCAACATGCACGACCCGACTATCAAACAGAAGAGAAAACATACCATTGCAAGGGAATGGATCCCATGTTCTATAATGACAGAAATGATAACAAAAACTGCACAAACAATGGCCACAGCCCATGTTGGAGTTTCCTCCAGAGACCTATCTCCTGCGCCTGGAGCCATGAATTCAATTCAACACACTACTCATCAAACTCTTCTTCCTCTTCTTCTTCCAAAAGTGGTCAAATTAATGTTAAAAATGACCAATGAGAGGTTGTGTCTTTGTCATTTGCTCTTTGTATTTACTACGTTATTTTTACATAGAAAAACTCAAACAAAAGTTGGTTGTATAGAGAAGAATATTCAAGTCGCGGCCGGCTATCAATGCCAAAACAGAGAATAGGATTCAACGATGGGAGAACTAAGTAACAACTTCATTTGACTCATAATTGAATGAAAACTAATGAATATTAATTATTTCATGATGTTGACATGAATATACCTTGTTAGAATAAGCTAAATTAAGTAAATTTTTGTTTTCAAATATATTTCAATATGTTCGGAGATGGTGTCGTGAGAAGTGCGTGCACAAAACTTCTGAGTTTTCTAGTAATATTAGGCTCTCGTTTGATAAATTGTTTGGTTAAAAAATTATGGATCCCATAAAATATGTGATTAAAATTAATTGTTCACTTTGACTTAAACTAAAATTTAAAATTTAATAGCGTAAATATACAACTCTATAATATAGTTGAGATGTACTTAAATGTCTAAATTTATAATAATAACTAGTTTTACACCCGTGCAATGCACGGGTTGTGGTATTTTTAAGGTATATTAGCGTCTTGAATATTAAAGTTAGATGGAAAATTGTATTATAAAATTTCATTACGTACATTTGTATAAAAGAAATAATGTTTCATAAAAAAC
>CAIGRF010401583.1:16846-29082 GCA_903798235.1 Fraxinus ornus
GGCCAACCGTAGCAAAAGTTACCGCTCGTCGAAGATAAAATGGAGATAACGAATTGAATTTCTGATTTTCTATTTGTAGTTATAAAATATATGACAGATGAACAGTAAACGAAATGGTGCCAAATGAAAAAAAGAAAAGAAGGCCAACTAACATATTTTCATTAAAAAATGCAGTAGGCCCGTGTTGAATTTCATTATTACTTGGTGTCGAACAGTAAAAAATCGGTTTGAATTTGGATTAATGTGAATTGAACGACACGAGATGAATAGTGAAAAATCGGATCCCCTCTTTTATAGTAAGTAGGATAATAATAATGTTATTTTTTTTTTTTCATTTTAGTTCGATTAAACAAATATAATATTACCAACCATTTGCACATTAACCTTGGGAAAATCATAATCAGGCTCTAGAACTTTCATAAGTAAGATTCTACGTCCAAATTTATTTAAATATGTGAATTTAACTTTCTATGGTCGATATTGTCAATGTTAGACGTTAAATTCGCAAGTGACTTTCAATTTAATTGAAGAAAAATGTTATAGAGTATGTTTGGTAGAGATTAAAATCGGATTAAAATTGAAAACCTAACCGTTATTGTTGACTTTTATTAGACGAGTGAGACTCAATAATGACTATATTTTCAATTTTAATTGGATTAAAATTGGTACTAAACAAGCTCTAAGTAATTTGATAATTTGACCTTCCAACTTTTGAAATCGCAAAATATCTAGTCCCTCCAAATTAAGATACAGTCATTGTTTGGTGGCCATTTATCTTAAAAAACAATGTTTTGAATAGTGAATTTTTTTAGAATGTATTGTTGAAAAATAGGGAGATTTTTTAAGTTTTCATGTAAAATATTTTATTGTATGAATGTATAGTTAAAAATGAGTATATAGAAAAAAGAACGTTGAAACTTGAAAGAATGAATGACAATCAGGGGCTCAAATTGATGGATTCATAATTTTCTTCTAACTTGAACAAGTCTTTAAGCTTGGGCCCAATTTAGTTCATCCGCCCAACACAGTTGGCCCACAATTTTCTGAACAAAAGTGGGACCTACATGGCGTTGCAATCAGAGGTAATCCTCGATATTATCGACCAAAAAAGTAAAACAAAGGAAGAATTGCAGTCAAGGTACCAAATCTTTCATTTAATAGTAACCTTGACCCAAATGTTTCATTTGTGCTTACCACAATACCTAACCTTTCAGAAATTCTCACTTGAAGTCCAAATTGATTAAAACTGTTAGTTTGACCGTTAACTAATCATATAATTGATATTGACAATAATTTTGACAAATTTTAAGAGATTAAAATGATAACTTTACGTTTTTATAATAAAATAACTAAAATCAAATAACTCCTTCTCCATCCACTTCAAAACCATCACCACCATCACCACCACCCACCCAACACCGGCACCACCTATGGCTCTTCCATCTCCATCTCCATCTCCACCTCTATCACACCATAACATTTCCACCTCAAATCCATAACCACCACAACCCAATAGTCCACATGGTAAGGTTCAATTTTTAACATAGAAATGCAATTTGGGGACAGAAATATACAAAGTGAACATTCACTCCACTTCCATCGCCACCATCTAATTGCCACATCTATCATCGCTTTTCCTCACCACCATCACCACTTTCATTCATTAGAACCACCACTTACACAACAAACAATAAAAAAAATCTCAAAACCAAATATGATTTCAAAATCAGTTTCAGATTTGAAGAAAAGAAATCCTTCATTATTATTCTTCCTTTATTGGGTGGTAGTGACGGTGGCGATGACGGTGACATTCGGTAGCTTAAATGGTGGTGGCAATGACTTTTGGGCGAGGGGGATTGTATGGGAATGGGGGAGAAAATGTTGGGTTTCAGTAGTGGTTGTTTTATTATCCTTTAATAAAAAAGTTATTTTTTATAATAAATTTACCCTTTTACCCTTAAAATATTAGTCAACATTTGATCAGACCATTGACCTATAATCAACTAACAGAGAAACTAATGGAAACCATTTATTTGAACTCCAAGTAAGAATTTTTGAAATGTCTGATATCGCGGGTGGTACAAATGAAAGGTTTGGATCAAATTTGTTATTAAAAGAAAGGTTTGGTACATGGTTGCAATTTTTCCCTAAAACAAATATGTTTGGCCTTTTCAGTGTGTTCTTTTTTCTCACTTTTCTTGCTCAGTTCTCCTTCACAGGCACACATTTTTCTCTGAAACTGATACAGAATGACGGCTGTATCAAATTCAATTGTGATATCTAAAACCTCTGCTCTTTGTCTATCATCCGGTAATCGTTCGAATATATTTCATTTCGACAAGTTTACATGTATTTTCATAATCGACGATCGATGTGTGTTTTCCACTGTACCTTCAATGCTTTTTGATTACTTAGGTGCTTTTTCTAAGTACTGGATGAGAATTTTAAAATTGTTAAAAAAAATGTTGAATAATTGAATTGGGATGTGGGTTTTTGCTTAATTACTGTTTTTGACAAGTATATTTTTGCGAACAGCATGAAAGATTATATCTCCCTGTCTAAATTTACTTTCATATTCGTATCTCTTCAATGTTTTTTTGATTATTTTGATGATTTTTTAAGTACTGGATAGGAATTTAGAAATTGTTAAAATCGTTGAATAATTGAATCGGGATGTGGGTTGTTGCTCAATTACTGTTTTGGCAAGTAAACGTTTGTTCGTGTTACGGAGAATCATGTAAGATAACAGCTCTACGTTTGTTTTGTGTCTCTTCTTTCAACTCGCTTATGCAATTTGCTATTTATTTAATGTTCATGGAGTTCATATATTTGCCCCTTATGGCGCCAAAAGGACAAAATCGGACATAGAAACCTTCATGGAAAATCATATTCATTATGATGATTGTGTATATACTGGAAACATGGTCATCATATCTTATGTTCTAGAAAATCTAAAGGCCACATCTGACACTAACTTCCTTTTTCTATTAGGGGAGAGGATCAAAAATCAATTTACTTAAAGAAGTGGAATAAACATTTAATCCCAGAAGCGTAACATTTTAATTACTTGGAGGCTATCTGGTAACTATTACAAAATTCATATGAAATAATAAATTAAAGTTATTGTATAACATTAAAATTCTTCTAACCTTCGGGTTTAGTGAGTAAGATCTGGATGGCTTGTCTTGTGAGTGGTGAGAATGTACTATCTTCGGGATATTAATGTTTTTTTGGGGAACTCCCGTAAGGAAATAATAACAATCTGCAAGATGTCACACTGCCCACATCATTTTTTTCACTGGATGCATTAAGCAAGAGTATTTTATGTTTCTGATTGCAGTTTTGCCTCTGTTGCCAAAATACTAAATTTGTTTTATAACTAACTTTTGGGATAAGCAAGGTTAAAGTGTGAATTCATCAACATACTTGGCGCTTTGGAAGAATATGTTTTAGCCTCTCCACATTTATGCACTATACAAGCCAATGCACAACTCTAGGGATATTATATTCAATTTTCAGTTGAATTCCAGAAAGCTAATGCAGTAATCATGTTTTGGTGAAAAGTCCATCATCTTTTGGGTTCTGAAGGATGTGATCCAGGCTTGGGTTTCAGTCACTTGATCAGCTGGAATGAAAAACTTATATTTTTTTCCTTTTATGTTGATACTTGCAAAATATTGCTATCGGTTGATATGTGCTCACTTAGAAATTCAGTAGTAAATATATGTATGGTCACAATTGGTATATAATGCTTTATAACTTTGGCTCTGAACTCCCTTAACTTTGTTTCTTGTACTAGGTTCTTCTTTAAAATCAGTCGACCACTATGCCACTATTATTGGCCCAAACAACTTGTCCTTCAGTTTGAAAGGAACGAGGACATCATCTGCCCCGAAAAGGACCCTCATTCTTCAAGCAAGTTACAGGTATGTGTCATCATCGGCCTGTTTATTTACCTGTTTGTTGTTATGATTATGAGTTGACCTTTGCCTTTTGCATTAGCATACAAGGTTAATAGGATTTCTATTGGTTGCCTATAACATTTTGTAAATATTTTAGACTTAAAAATTCAATTTTTGAGAATGTAGACCTGCTGCTAGCTTTCTTATTCGTCATGGACCATAGAAAGAAAGCACCAGGATAAATCTGAAAACAGCATCAAATAATCAGAAGAAAGAACGCAATTTGCACCTTTTCGTTTCTAATTATGTATCAAGAGAAGTTTCTAAAGATATCTTCTTACCTTTTATGTTTGTTGTCAGTGATAGACCAAGCAGTGGAAGCATCTTTGTTGGCGGCTTTGTTTTGGGGGGGTTAATTGTTGGCACACTAGGGTGTGTGTATGCACCACAGGTGATTATAATCAAACAATTATAAATGGCTGCATCCATTTTTGCACGGGTGCCATACCTCTCTCTACTATGCATTTTCTTCTTACCCTGTGAATCCTGGACTCTTGCTGTAATTAGAATAAACTGCACCTATCGTCATCCCCAATGTATACCATCATTTGCTCTTCTATCTTCGACATTTTCTTTCTTGGCATTTACCTTCTCAATGTTTGATTTTAGGCGTAAATGGCCTTTACTGTCAGTAAGGACCTTAATGGAAGAAAACAAATAAAGAAAAAACACCAGGTTAGGGATTACCGTGTAAATGGGGGTATACGTTGAGGACAATCTGCATAGTTTATTCTTATAGATATTTCTGTTTGTAATACTATTAAGATCTTAATATATGTTGATGCATGCTTGCATACAGCATCTGGGGGAAGGAAGCTGACGATTCATAACTAGAATGTTTATCTGTTCCTTTCTTTATTCGGGCTAAAATCCTGCCATTTCTCCTATTCATTGCCTCCCTTGTTTTGCCTTCCTCTGAGGAATAATCTGTAACAAACACATTATTTCCACTGAAACGTCCATGAAATTTATCAACTCATTGAATTAATTTGAAGATATAAGATAAAAGATTGCTGTGTGAAATAACATTATTAATGCTCTTTCTTATCTTTCACAGATTAGCAAAGCTTTAGCAGGTGCTACTGCTGACAAAAAGGATCTCATGAGGAAATTGCCCAAATTTATCTACGATGAAGATAAAGCTTTGGAGGTAAATTTTTTATCCTGTAAGGTCCTTTAATAATCAGGATCCCTCTTTCCTCCTGTTCACTGTTCTCTTCTGATGGAAACTTTTGTTCGAATTCAATACTGGTAACCTTAGCTATTTGTCTGCTCACGTATCTGTACAAGAAAAATAACATATTTTGCTCACTGGCTGAGACTTGAGCTAGATGCAGTTATCGTAGTTTGAGTTCTTGTAGTCCGTGGAAGAACCACAACATATTTAAGGCATGAAGTTCCCTCAAATTATGCACCGCCAACACAAACAATAAACATCCCACTAAATAAATAATAAACTAAAGGGGAAATTGAACTATGAATGAAGGAGACCTGAAACTGCCTATTTTGGCTTTTATTAAAACAATAATTTCAGTGGCTGCTTGTTTAAAGTATTCATCAAATTTTGTGAAATCGTTAAGATAATAAGAAATTTATATAAAAGCTAAATATAATTTTCTACAAATTTTCCTGCAGCTGAAGTTAGGCGAAGGCTGGCATAACTTATTTCATGAACTGAACTGACATTATGAGGATGTTTGTCTAATCATAACTTGTATGCATATAATATAAGCAAGTTTACTCGTTAGTGGATAAGTAAGTTTTAAAATAAATATTTTTTCTTATTAGTCAAAGTTAGAAATAACCTTTTACTCAGGAGTAAGAAAAAGGTGATATATTCGAACATTTTTGGAAAGAAGTTACTTAAAAGTAACTAAATTCTTTTAAAGATTGCCAAACATGTTCTTTCTGGGTTATATTACCTATAATGGCATTGTGTGTTGCGTCATTGCTTTAACACATGATGTGGTCTGTTTTCCATATCATCCATCGTTTTGATGCATTTGCATGCTACCCTATTTACAGAGGCAACGGAAGAAACTAGCTGAGAAGATCGAACAGCTAAACTCAGCCATAGACAACATGTCCAATCAGTTGCGAGCTGACGAACCTTCAAATGGAGTGGCTGGGAACGTGGATGATATGGAAGTTCTCATATAAGACCACTGTGTTCTCTTTGGCACTTGCCCATCTTCTTATTCTCCGTTTAATTCAGATAACAATGAGGCTGTAATTTGAGGATGTTCGTCTTTGCTTTTATAGTCAAGTTGTTGGTTTTTATTGATTGATGTGGATCTGCATAATGATAACTCAACTTGTTATTTTCGTTTCTTCATTTCCATGAAACATCCTTCTTGTAATATTGAAGTTCATAGAATTGAACACATTAATAATGTTTCAAGGCTGTTCGTTTATTCAATGTTGGGTTGTTTTCAGTTTATGATTTGAGATTCTGTTGATCTGTAAATCCTTTTTCACTACACCAGTCTAATGTGCAAGACGGAATTGTTTATGAAGGTCCCAGTTTGAGAGAAAATGAAGGCCTCTTTCTGAAATAAATAAATAAAAACATTAACAGAATCCAGAACGACCCTAGTTTTTTTGTCGTAATGAAGCTAATGTTAATATTATTTGTTTGAGTTAAGCTATTTAGCCATATGATTTTGCCCACCTATTGGACAGATGCAATGTTGGCAGCAAATAATTGGATGCAAAAATTGACTCTTTTTTATGTCATTCTATCAAGGAAGTGGGCAAAATATTCTGTCGATGCAGCATGATTCTATTTGTTTTACTCGTGCGGGCCATAGTACCAAGCCTAGAACAATTTCCAGACAAGCCAGGCCTACAAGCCTCGAGCTTTTCATAGGCTTGGATGATGCGGGTGGTGGCCTCTTTGACAATACAGGAAAGGGATTGCAAGAAATATAAACCGAAAATTAGTCGAATAATCTGTGCTTCAGATTTTTATGGTGCAGAGAAAAACATGATCTTATCTGATATCAATCTTCACATGGAATCCTCACCACTCGTTACTTCAACTCATTTACAACCAGAATTCCTTTACAATTTTTTTTCTTGAATAGTGAAAAACCATATATAATGTAGGAAGCTGTTCTTGTAGTTTGTTTTAGTTGCTGCAGCCATGGCTTCCCACTCAGCTCTGGCTTCTTCAAGAATCCCAACTAGCACCAGGCTTCTTTCCAAGAACTCCCATTCATTTCCTACTCAATGCTTCTCTAAGGTCATTTTCCTTTAACTATTTAAAATGCACGTTAATGACTCATTCGACTAGTAAAGTTGATGTAGCCCTCAACTTGAGGATGAACTAAACCAATACAAATATTTGTACGCTTTGCTTATTCTCTGATTTTGTTTTAGTTTATTATTACTCTCGTAAGTAGGCACTAGGGCTTGATCCGTAATACCATCTACTGGAGTTTTAGTCTATCTAATACTGAATCCAAGTAGTTTCTGTTCAAGTATGCTTAATTTGTTTCTTTCTGGTTGTGTAGAAGCTGGAAGTGGCTGATTTCTCTGGTCTTAGGTCCAGTGGGTGCGTGACCTTCACCAAGAATACTAGGGAGGCTTCCTTTTTTGATGCAGTGGCTTCCCAACTCACTCCAAAGGTATTCTTTCTCTCCCTGTTTAAAAATTTAATATAATAGTGACAATTCTGCTATTCTTTCAACTACTATATGATAAGTCTACTAGGTTTGACATTAAGGTGGTTATCTCATGTTAAAAACACAGATTTCTGATGGTAGAATGGTTAAGTTGATGCATACTTTATTCGCTGAATCAGACCGTAATATGTTGTTTCTGTCTAACATTAGACCACAGGATCGGCCCCTGTCAAGGGACAAACTGTCGCCAAATTGAAGGTTGCCATCAACGGTTTTGGACGCATTGGAAGGAACTTCCTCCGCTGCTGGCATGGACGCAAGGATTCACCACTCGAAGTGATCATCGTCAATGACAGTGGCGGTGTCAAAAACGTGAGTTTAGCATGGGTTTCTTTGTAAGCCAGTATAGTGGCCTTTTTAGTCCTTCAGCATATTAAGCATTAAAAACTACCAAGTTTTGACTTACAAATTGCATAAATGCAGGCATCTCACTTGTTGAAGTATGACTCAATGCTTGGCACATTCAAGGCAGATGTTAAAATAGTTGACAATGAAACCATCAGCGTCGACGGGAAGCCCATAAAGGTTGTCTCTAACAGGGACCCTCTTAAACTTCCTTGGGCTGAGCTTGGCATCGACATTGTAATTGAGGTAGATTTGTCATCCAATCCTCTATTAAACTATGTGAAGTCTATTCATATTCTAGACCACAGATCGACCTTCCCTGTAAGGTCAACAGCGTGTTGGTCTAATATTCCTACATAAATGATTTTAAGAAGCCGGTTTTTTCTTACCATGTCAGCATTTTCGTTAATTAGGCATACATAGTGCTTAAATTGAAACAAAAATGAAAGTTCAGTGATTAATTAGGAACAGACAGATGTTTGATGATGAAAGTAAAACAACGCCACGAGTTAGAACAACCTTAAATTTGATCCCATTCTGGACAACCACTTCCCAGTTAACTTGATGCATGCTTGGGATTTTATTAGATATTTTTTTTCTAGGTAAATACTGTCCAGTATTCTGAATACACTGATTTGACTTACCAAACATGTCGTTAACATTTAGCAATCTATACTGATTAAATCATGTGGATACAGGGTACAGGTGTTTTCGTGGATGGTCCGGGTGCTGGGAAGCACATCCAAGCAGGAGCCAAGAAGGTTGTTATCACTGCACCAGCAAAAGGAGCTGATATCCCAACTTATGTTGTTGGTGTTAACGAACAGGACTACGATCACGATGTTGCTAACATCATAAGGTCAGTAGTTTTTACTATGATCGACTAACTATCGACAAAGTGTGCTTATAAATATGCTGTTATGTACCCAACTAAACATGTTTTTTGTGTGTTTTACTTCATGCAGCAATGCTTCTTGCACCACCAATTGTTTGGCTCCTTTTGTGAAGGTCATGGATGAAGAGTTAGGTAAGACTCATTTTACTTCTTGGACTGCAACACAAAATTAGGCCTTCCGTCATGGCCAAAAGCTGTAACCGAATACTGTCAATGACAGATGACAAAGCATAATATGTGTGGTGTCGTAAAAAGGTTACTACGATGGTTATAGAACCATCATAGAACAACTATTTTCTATGACGATTGTTATGATAATCATGGAACCTTATACTTCGGGTATAAATATGTTCTGCCTTTTCCTTTAAAATGACCTAAAATATAATAATGCTTTAAATTCCACATAAATCGTTATACTTGTACCTATGTTTCTCAAATGCTTGTATTGAAGAGCAAAGCTAGGAAAGCGTTCAAATTTTTCTAGCACGAGGCTTGACCTCCGATTTCTTGAGTTTTAGTAATTAACCAGGGATTTCCCTTTCGATTTGCAGGCATTGTCAAGGGAACAATGACAACTACTCACTCATACACCGGAGATCAGGTAATTTTACAATGAAAAACTCGTGAACCTAACAAAACAAGTCAAACATTGTTGATTACCTTAATTAGTGTCGTCGGCAGAATAGAAATCATTGATGTTGATTTTGTTGTTTGCAGAGGCTTCTCGATGCTTCACACAGGGACTTGAGGCGAGCTAGAGCCGCAGCATTGAACATAGTGCCAACTAGCACTGGTGCAGCCAAGGCTGTTTCACTCGTGCTTCCTCAGCTCAAGGGCAAGCTCAATGGCATTGCACTCCGTGTGCCAACACCTAACGTGTCTGTTGTGGACCTCGTTGTGAATGTTGAGAAGAAAGGAATCACAGCCGAAGATGTTAATGCAGCTTTCAGGAAGGCAGCTGATGGACCATTGAAAGGCATATTGGCCGTATGCGATGTACCTCTCGTCTCAGTCGACTTCCGATGCACCGATGTTTCCTCTACCATAGACTCCTCCTTGACGATGGTCATGGGAGATGACATGGTCAAGGTGGTGGCTTGGTATGATAATGAATGGGGATACAGGTATGCAGTGTTAATCTTTTTATATTAGAGACGACATACATATTATTTATTTTAACTTAAGTCTTCCTTACACCCCTTCAAGAGCAGGCCGAATAAATGTGTTGCGGTTTTGCTATGATGAAACATATTTTCTAAAATCTTAAGCTATTGAGAGGGGAAATAATTATTTACTTAACTTCAATGTTGAACGGGTCCATCACATGTAGGTCAGATTCATGTTTTAATACATGGTCTCTGCTTATTCTCGTACTACAACCACATTATTTAAAAGTTTTAGTTGTTTGACATGGAGCACCTTTATTCATTTAAATTTAATTTTCGACTAACAAATCGTTGCAGAATGAATTCTTTTGAGTGCTTGCAGAAGTTCTAATATGACACAAACACGAAATGTCTTGATGACGTTGAGTTTATGTAACTTTACGTTGTTGTGTTTTTATCTTTGTAGCCAAAGAGTCGTCGATTTGGCTCATCTGGTGGCCTATAAGTGGCCTGGCATGGTTGCACAAGGAAGTGGCGACCCGTTGGAGGATTTCTGCCAGACGAATCCAGCCGACAAGGAGTGCAAAGTTTACGAAGCTTAATTTCTTGGTTTTTTTAAAAATGTTAGGATTTAAGGACTCTGTCCTTAATCTCAAGTTCTTGTTTTCGGATATAGAAACGTGTGTCTGAATAAATGTTTAGCTGCAAAATTTGAAGTCATTTTTTGTTCTTTACAGAAATTGGAATTTCACATTGTGCTTTCTGTAAAATATAATTAAGCCATGAAGTAATTTCTCTCCCTCGAGTTGAGTTGAGTGGCCTATGTGCCAAGCCTTAACGAACTTAGTTACAAGCGGTTCTCTTCCAATACTTTATCTACACTGTAGATGCTGCCTCTTAGAAGATTGGCTCATCTCCCACGCGTGTCAAGTATGTTAGAGCGTTGTCTATTCTAAAATCCTTGCCCTTTGCCAATGCCAAAGACATACCAGAAGTTCTCACGCTCGACCTGAGGGAAGTGCGGTCTAGATTCAGCTCATTGGAAGAGGGGCCTACCCCAAAGCCAAGCAAGGACAAGGGCTCCAGAGAAACAANGGACCGGGTGAAAGTCTATCTTTGAGAATAGCAAATTTCCATCATTCAAAGTAGAAACTCAGAGTCATGCCTCAGCCAAGTCCCGATATTCTTTCTGAATGTGAAATAGGAACTAAAAAGAGGCTCATTAATTAAAGGATGGGATACGATCCTGCAGGAGGTGCTTTCAGAGGAGAATTCTCCCGGATCAGCATCTGAGTCAGTGTCATACTATTCGTGATCAATTATTTGAACCAGAGACAAGGATACAAAACCAATAAACCTGAAAAAGATGGTTAGACAATCTATAATATATTAAGGGCATGTTTGTATTGAATTAGAATCTGATTTTAATTTAAGTCAAAGTCAAACAATCAATATTAATCATGTATTTCAAAGGTCTCACATCTTTTTAACCACACATTTCAAAAACTTCTATCACAATCCACTAAAAATTTAATTTTAATTCCCACCAAACACCCACTAAGCTTCCGTTTGGCCCCCATTTTTTTTTTTTCCTGACTTTACGATCTCATTTTCAACAAATGCGGGCCCCTTAATTTGAATAGCATGAAAATCGCCTGATGCTATATCTTACACATTTGACTTCTTTCCATTGATAAACAGTGAATTATTCACAATGTTTTGCCATGGAATGGGGAGAATTCTAAGGGAATGGGTTGAGGGTAATTTTGTAATTTTAATTGATGAAAACAGGGTATTTTTGGCATTCACTTCTCAACGAGCATTTTGCTTTTCCTCTTCATTTGACAAATTTATTTCACCAATTTACTTTCATTAATGTATGAATTCCATATAATTAACATTCAAATTCATTTATGTATTTCAGTGTTGTTGATTCTAATTAGAATTTCACATTCAAAAATGCATTTCATTATCTATGTCCATGTATGCTAATCAACATCCAATTTTTACTTAATTGAAAATTAAATAAATGATTTAACATTAATTGTCACGTATATATTCCTTTTGTATTAATTCTAAATTAATTAACATCAACGCTTATTCAAATATTATTTTTACAGTACTTATAAAATATTTTATAATAACGTGCAACCCACGTTCAATATTGACTAGTGTAAATAAAGAAAGGACTATGCTAGGTGTACTACAAATTTTACTACATTGTTTACTTAAAGGCCATGTG
>CAIGRF010401622.1:0-13295 GCA_903798235.1 Fraxinus ornus
TCATAATTTTGTCACAAACAAACAGACTCTATTATTCATGTTTCGGTTCAGGTTGTGATAATGAAAATTGAACTATATCAATCTCTTTGGAACGATACTTGGACTCAAATCAACTTTATTACTTGTTAGCGGGTTATGTTTGCGGTGGGTTTTCATTCGAAAGATATTTTCGTAAGCAACCATCTTGAGGGGGAGTTGTGAAGGATTTCTAGGAAGAATAATGCTACTTATAGTAAAGACTACAAATAATCGTCCTATGTGACATACATGTGACAGTTTGTTATTTGATGCATGAGGTAATAAAAAACTACAATATTAATGCATCATAAACTAAAATGTCACATGTATGCCACGTAGTGTAACTACTAGCAGTTTTTACTATAAATAACATTATTCTTTCGGGAAATAGCTGTACGATGTATTCTACCGTACATAATTCCTGATTTTCAGGAACTTTTTTTCCTAGATCAGTTTGATTTGACTTTCTGAGAATATTGCCGACTGAATTAGGGATGTCAATGAGGCGGATATAGGATGGGTCGGCCATTCCCATTCCCGTCCCGTCAGGTATTTTTATTATCTTACCCCATACACATACCCATACCCATACTCATACCCCAATTAAAGCGAGACGGGGCAAAATCGGGGCGGGGCAGGGCAAGGCAGGGCACTTGTCCCTTGCCCCATTTATTGCCCCATTTATTATTTATTTATTTTAATTTTTGCTTTTATTTTTTTATGTCTTTAGTTAGTAAATATTATTACTTTTTTACTAATTTGCAACTTATGTTTTCTTTATAAATTTATTATTTTTATTCGATAAAAAACAGAAATTTTAAATTAATTTTAAATGGGGAGGGTAGCGGGGCGGGGACTATGTTTCCCGTACCCGCTTCAGGGTAATGACTCTCGCCCCGTCCAGGCCCCGTTTACCCGGTTAGGCAGGTAATCCTCGTCCCATTCGGGGCGGGACCCCACGGGTATCAGGTTGAGCGGATTTTATTGCTATCCCTAGACTGAATTGTATAAATATATTGCTCATATCACTCTGAATATCAATACATTCAAATTTCTAACAAATTATCTTAATCGAGATTAGGGCTGTCCAAAATATCCGAACCGAACCGAGCGGTTCTTCATAAGTTAAAGACCCGAACGGGTACCCAAATCGAGAACCGAAAGGTTTGGGTCGGGTCTCGGGTCTAGACCAAGAACCGAAGAACCGAATGAGACCCGAAACTAAATAATTTCTTAATATTTTTTTATTGAATTATTTTATTTTTTTCTAAATAAATTAACAAATTAATTAAATAAATAAAATCATTTCATAATAAATAAAATCATTTCATAAAGAAAAACGTTCAATTACCAATTTACCAATTNCTCGCCCCGTCCAGGCCCCGTTTACCCGGTTAGGCAGGTAATCCTCGCCCCATTCGGGGCGGGACCCCACGGGTATCGAGTTGAGAGGATTTTATTGCTATCCCTAGACTGAATTGTATAAATATATTGCTCATATCACTCTGAATATCAATACATTCAAATTTCTAACAAATTATCTTAGTCGAGATTGCCGAGTGCCTACTACAATGGAAACATGGGATTGGTATGGGTGGCTCTCGGCTTGGGTGGAACACGAGATGAGAGTCTCCTCTGGCAGGTAATCTGAAGAACTTGAACACCTATTGCGATTGTGGAGTGCGACTCTCTAAGGGTGGTGCAAAGCCTTGAATCCGACTACAAGTGTTCGCCAAACGCGAAGTTTTGATAGATATTTTATCTTTCTCGATGTACATTACGGCTCATGCTGCTTTATTTCCCGTGAAGGAAATCAGGTAGCCCACAGTATGGCGGCTTCTACTTCAGTTGATTTTGTAAGTTGTAGTTGGACGGATTGTATTCAACATTTTCTTTCGCTTTTTATTAGAGGCGACTTGCACTAGTGAAACGGTTTTGACATTAAAAAAAAAAAAAAGGAAACTTAATTCATGCCTTCAAACATTGCAAAGAATCCAAACGGAGAAGTTGCACCGAGTGGCTGCCAGAGGATGGAGAGAATTGAATAACATCATATTTATATTATAGTTGAAGAAATATTATAATTTTAGTGTAAAGTTATGAAAGTTTATACAGATCTTGAATATTATTACACAAACAGTTCAGCAGATAAAAGAAGTTCAGTCCACCTTTCATGTATATAAATTATGTTTAACTATTTGTAATGAAACTATGCATGAACACAAATGTGAATATATCAACTGCACTAAAATATTTACTTCCTTCTCTATAGAAAAATATCACCTAATCAATTTGTTAACATAGCATGATCCACAAGTCACAGCAAGCTGTTCAGTCGATCAGTAGTCATGTTTTCCTACAGTTTTTGCCTCTGGGTGGGGATCGGATTAGGCAACTCTCTGGAGTCGCCACTTGATGAGGATATATTAAGCCCGTACTCACTTGTTTCTCCATATTCGCTACTTGGAAATTCTTGGCTTGACATCACCATCTTCCTGAACTTCATCATGTCAGCATTGTAGGCTCTAGTGTCATAGGTTTCAGTGTTCCCAGTTGGATTATTATAGGGCGTTCCGTGGGCCGTTTTCCCACCATCGTTTAAGTCCTCTAACGATGCATCTCCATCCAAAGTGCGTACAATCTAAATATAGAGTTTTCATTAATGAGACTGTATTCATATATTCAAACATTTTCTTAAAAAGATGCACATTACAGTTACCTGACTCATCCTAGGACGCCTTCTTGCAGAATGGCGCATACAGGCAGCAACACAGGCTACCATACGAGCCATGTCTTGGGGATCGTAGTTACCTTGAAGACGTGGATCCACTAGTTCACTGCAATTTCCATCTTCTACGGATTTTAATAGAAGCGGCCTAGCCTGTTTATTTCATAGTAATTGGGAAAAGGTAGAAATGAAAATAGGAAACATTCTTCACCAAATATAACAGGGAACTTCGATGGCATTATTATTAGGTGAAGGTATGTGATATAAGGATCGAGAACGAACCCAATCTACTAAGTTGTCTTCCATAATTTTACCCGTAAGATCAACAGGTCTACTCCCAGTTATGAGTTCCAATAGCATCACTCCATATGAGAAAACATCAGATTTTTCTGTTAGCTTGCCACTTGATGCATATTCAGGAGCCAAATACCTGAATTTCAAATAGTTAAATTCAGAATTAGCATGTTTATCAGGATATTTCAGTTTAAAATCCAGCATTTCCTTTCATAAAATGCAAATGTTGAAAATCCTAGGATGAATATATTCTAGGAAACATTTAGGCATTGCTAAAACTGAAAAACAACCTCAACATTTTCATTCTTGTTAGTTGTTACTGTTAATTGTCACAATGATTCTCTAGCAGTCAAGAGAACAATAGAATATGATCACACTTAACGAAATGTAAATTGCGTACCCAAACGTTCCCATCACATGTGTGGAGATGTGAGTGTAATTTTCTGAAGTAAGCTTAGCCAATCCAAAGTCTGCCACCTAGATAGCATGTAAAACATCAAGAAAACGATTGTGTTATAGTAACAACCAGTCATCCTCTAGGACTTCTGCTGAAGCTACATATACAAAATTTAAATATTACTGTGGCTTCAAAATTGTAGTCAAGGAGAATGTTTGCTGCTTTGATGTCGCGGTGGATAATTCGTAGGTGACCTGCGATTAATCATATAGGAAAATAGGAAGACATATCAACTACCGAACTTACATCAAGTTTGTGGGGAGGAATAGTTGAGAAATGCATACAGTCTTCATGCAGGTAACCAAGCCCCTTGGTTCTGTCCCAATGCAATTCTAAGCCTAGTTGCCCAATCCATAACTGGTTGACCCTTTCCTACAACCATATATTAACCTTTTTAGCATTCATAAATCATATATTATTGACGTGCACCAGCGGATATCATAACGAAAGAAAAAGAAGTTAAAATATTGCTTATTATTGACAGTAGCAAGAAACTTACCATGAAGGTGGAACTCCAAGGTCTCATTGGGGACAAATTCATATACCAACATTCTCTGTGAATCAGCAACAAAGTATCCAACGAGAGACACAAGGTGGCGATGATGGACACGACTAATGATTTCAACCTCAACCTAGAATTCTCTTTCTCCTTGTCCACTATTGGATTTGAGACTCTTAACCGCCACTTCTTTTCCATCAGGTAAGATACCTTTGTGTACAAACCCAAATCCACCTTGTCCTAACAAATTGGCCTGAGCAAATCCTCCCATCGCAGCTGTTAGTTCTTCATAAGTGAATTGGCTTTTGGTAAAGCCATTAATACCTCCCACGTTGGGAGATGGAGGTTACCTAGGAGTCTGATGCTGCCCAAAGAAATCGGAGCTAAACTCACTGCTGCTATTTACTGGTACTGGTTGAGTTGGTGGTGCCGCTGCCCAGCCCCCAATGTGGCCTATGGGCGTTCCCATAACACCTGGTGATAGAGGAATCTTAACAATGTGTTCCATAGGCTGGGGACTATTCCATTGTGTGGAAGTTTGGAAGTACATCTCTGTACCTGAAAAGCCAAAGAAACATAACACATAACCGGAGTTACTCCTTTAGTAAAACTTGGGTAAAAAAATTGAGAAATTAAAGCTATTGTCTTATTGATCAAACAAACCTTTGGGCGGATGTCCGGGGCTCATGTAATACATCAGTTTCTTTTCTCTTCTCGACCTTGACCATATTAGGCATATAATGAATATGGCAAGAATTACGACTTCCCCAACAGCTATTCCAGCAATGATTGCTACATTTGTGGAATTTGAAGAATCAGACAGTGGTGGCGAATGACCAGAGCCTCCTGAAGAACCTGACTGCTTGTTAGTTGGTGCTGAATGTAAAGGAGGAGGCGGGGTAAAAGTGCCAGATAGAGGTGTGTGTGAAACAGCTGTTCGAGGGGGTGGAGAGAAGAGAGGTGCAGGAGGAGAACCGAGGCCTTTATGAGTTGGAGGAGGCGGAGATAAAGGAGTGGTCGATAGGGGAGGAGGTGACGTGGTTGGAGTTGGTTCCTTTGGGGGTGGGGAATGGGGTAAAGGGGGTGGAGACTCTTTAGGAGGTGAGGTGGTGGCAGGGGGAGGAGAAGAATTTGACGAGACAGGAGGTGGAGAGGCTGGAGAAGAAGGGGGAGGGGATGTTGGAGGGGCTGGTGGAGGAGAAGCAAGTGGGGGTGATGTTGGAGGAGCTAGTGGAGGAGAAACCGGTGGTGGTGACTTTGGTGGTGGCGATGCAGGCGGAGATGAAGCTGGTGGTTTTGAATTCAACGATGTTGCGGCTTCTGGAGGTTGTTGTAGAGAGTCTGGAGTCTTTTCAATAGAATTCTGTGATGGAGCAGTCTGAGGAGATGTTGCCATTTAGGAAAAGATTCACTTGGGAAACTCAAATTCTCCCATAAACTGCTCTTCACAACAATTCAGTGCCCCTAAACATACATGGATTCATTGTTTCATTCAGAACATCTTCAATACTTTGCAGAAACTCATTCTAAAAACAACATAGGATTAATAAAAATGCAACGACAAACCAACAGAGAGAAATGTAGTTAGGTACCTTAGAGAAGAAATTTGTTGGGGTCCTCAACCGAGAGAGAGAGAGAGAGAGAGAGAGAGGCATTGTATTGCGATTTTTGAATGTTAGAAAAGGCTACCCTTCGTCTCCTACAAAGAAGGGCCTCTCTCCTTGATTTCATTCCCAAATCTACCTCTATTTTAGGCAGGAATCAGTTACATTTTTCTTTTCTTTTTTTCGCCAGATCCGTGTATTGGCCTTTGTAATTTTGTTACTTACCAATACATTATTTGGGGGAGATAGCAATTCTCGATACCACTTGATTCAGATTCTTCAGATTTCGAGGAATTAAGGAACGAAAACATTTAAAAAATAAATGTCCGCTTACTATTTCCGAGTATATTGCTATGACTACATGCCACCCATTCGTACTAGCCTGCGTTCCTCTTGTCGTATTCAAATATGAAATGCAATAAAATACAGCATCACTTGTTTCTTACTCAAGGCTTCTTGATCTAGGGGCGGAAGCGTGTAAATAATCAACAAATAAACTATTAAAATTTCGTTGATTCCAAATGAATACTGTAACACGATCACCTTCTAGTTTCTTTTGATTCTTAATAATACCAGAAATTAAAGCATCAAAAACTTGTTGATTTAAAATATCTCATCTGCAAGATTCAAACTAAATATTATAGATTGAATGAAACTCGAACCCCTATTACAAAAGTTTATCTTCAAAAACCATGGAACACCAAAGGATCACAGATTGAAGGCTCAGAATAAGGTACCCTTATGTTTCAACACTGTGAAGCCTACATTCACCCAAAAACCCTCACAATTCACGGTAAATGTGAAGCTTCCTCTATGGACCAAAAGAGCTCAACGCTACCAACAACAACACCTGATCTTTTCACCTTATTTCACACAGAAATCACATTCAAGAAAAACATTCAAAAGAACCTCACAGCAGAAGAAGATGAAAAGAGAGAACACAGAAGTCACCATAAAACCTTCGAGAAACAGAGAAGAAAGAATGAATAATCGAAAATCATTCAAATACCACAAAAATATCAATACATCGAGATTGGTAGCAACTCATCTAACGGTCCAAAGAAACTAACACTTTCAAGAATGGAAGAACAACTAAAGTTGCATCAGCCAAACACGTGTTTCTTACTGGACCGGGTATTGTGCTTGGGTTTCACTAGGCTCACTTCAGTTGAATGAGGGGATAAGTATTGGGCCAAAGGCCATACCATCGTTGCCTAAAGTGGGCTGGGCTGGCATCACAGCCTCACAATCTCCACCTTGAGGCCAGTGGTTTACCAGGTAGCTTAATACTCTCTACAAGTAGATGAAACAGCTTCCATTGATCACTCCTCATAAGTTACAAAGCTTCTTTTATTACTTCAGTTGCAGCAACATATTCAGCTTCAGTAGTAGATAAACCTACAGCAGGTTGCAATTAGGATATCCAACTGATATAAGTTCCACACAAAGTAAACATATAAGTTGTAGACTTCATATTGTCAATATTTCCAGTAAAATCAGAATATACAAATCCTTTAAGCATTACACCATCATTACATGCACTAAAACAAAGTCCTAAGTGTGAAGAACCTTTCAAATATCTCAACAGCCATTTTAAAGCAGCCCAATGTTCTAAACCAGGATTAGCCATGAATCTTCTAAGGATACTAATTGAATGAGCCACATCAGGCCTAGTACAAACCATGGTATACATCACAGATCCTACAACATTAGCATAAGGTATCTTTTCCATTTGTTTAATGTCAGATTCATTTACAAGAGACTAATCCTTACTCAATTAAAATGACTGGTCGAGTTTAAAATGACTGGTCTAGGTACACAAACAGATTTTGAATCATGCATAGCAAATCTAGTTACCAATTTTTCAACATAGGCGGTTTGCTTCAAAGTCAATAACATGTTATGCCTTTTTCCTAGTTATTTCCATGCCTAAAATTTTCTTAGCATGTCCAAGGTCTTTCATTTCAAATGCAACACTCAAAGATCTTTTAATCTCATCTATAACATACATGTTATATCCAATTAGAAGCATATCATCCACATATAAGAGTATAAAAGCAACAATATCATTTACATAATCTTTTTTAAAATACAAACAATGATCAAACTCACTTCTTACAAAACCTACAGAAGAAACAAAAGTATTAAATCTTTTGTACCATTGTCTTGGAGATTGCTTCAAACTATAGAAAGATATTTTCAACAAACAAACACGTTCAATTTTAGTTTTATCAATAAAACTAGGTGGTTATTTCCTATAAATCACTTCATCAAGATCACCATGTAAAAATGTAGTTTTTACATCCATTTGTTCAAGTTCAAGATTATAATGTGTAACAAGAGCTAACATGACTCTAATAGTAGTATACACAGGGGAGAAGATTTCATTATAATATATGCCTTCCTTTTGTGTAAAACCTTTAGCAACTAGTATAACCTTAAATCTTATTTGTATCTTCTCAGTATTACCCTTCTCAATACTAAGAATCCACTTGCAATCAACAAGAGATTTAATTGCAAGTTTAGGAACAAGTGTTCAGGTTCCATCTTTAATCAAGGAGTCCATCTCATCATTCATAGCAGCCTGGCAGGAAATAGCCTCTTCATAAGATTTTGGCTCTCTAAAGACTAGGTCTTTATAAGAAAGCATAGCAAATAATAGGTAATCTCTATACCTAACAGGCTCTCTTATAATTAATAATCACTTACATCACTCGTTCTTCTAAATTTTCTTGAACCTCACCCTCTTCTCCAACATCTAAAAAATCAATATTTTCAGGTTCAACATCAACTTGTTCAGAATCAACTAATTTAGATTGCATACCAAGCTCCACCTGCAGCTTGGTTTTATCTCTTTCTTTCCCTTCAAGTAGTTTATTAGACACATTATCTTTCAAACATGACATGTTAAACTCATCAAAAGTACAATCCATACTTGTGATAATCTTAAAACCACTTGACTGTCTACTCCAAAGCCTATATAACCTTTAACCCTATCAGGATAACCCAAGAAAACACATTTCTAGGCCTTATGTTCTAATTTTCCTATATTTTGATGAGAATATGCTGCACATTCAAAAATTCTCAGATGTGAATAGTCAAAGACTATTCCAGTCCATTGCTTTTCAGGTGTTTTATCACCTAGAGCACTTGAAGGTATTCTATTAACAATGCAAGTTGATGTCATTAAGGCTTCCCTCATAAGGTTTTAGGTACACCTGAACCAACAAGAATGCACATCACCTTATCTAACAAAGTTCTATTCATCCTCTCAGCCACTCCATTCTGCTAAAGGGTATAAGGAGCTGTTTTATATCTCCTAATCCCATTTTCAGTACAAAACTGATCATGCTCAGCATTACAAAACTCAAGACCATTGTTAGTCCTAAGAGACTTCATTTTTTCCAGTTTGGTTCTCTATTAACACTTTCCAAGTTTTAAACTTCTCAAAGGTTTTAGAGGCAAACCCAAACCTTCCTAGAATAGTCATCAATCAAGGAATGAAATTATCTATTTCCTCCTTGAGAGATAGTGGGTGAAGGCCCCCATAAATCAGAATGTTTATATTCAAGAGCAGAGGTAGACTTATGTTTTCCAGTGTTAAAATGTAATATGTGTTGCTTCGCTAAAGTACAATTTTCACAAAAGGGAACTCTAGATATAGAGTCCTTCTCAAAAACTCCTTTCTTATGAAGGATATGTAGGCCTTTTTCACCTACATGATCTAATCTCTTGTGGCACTTTAGAGTGGCATCAAGTTAAGCATTGGAAGACTCAGCCGTGTAATCAACTACAACACTAGCCTTAACTACACAAATCCCATTTCTTTTAACACCTTTAAACATTACAAGTGATCATCCCATCACCTTCAACAAGCCATCACCAACGTTACCTTGTAAAACCTAAATCATCCATGTTTCCCATTCAAATTAGGTTCCTGTTCAATTCAGGAACATATCTTACCCTTTCAAGGATAAAGATATCCCCATTTTCAAATTTTAATGTCACATTTCCAATGCCTTCAACTCTACAGGCAATGCAACACCCATGATTACCTCTCCTCCATTAATCTTTTTAAAGGAGTCAAACCAACTCCTTTTAGGAGTCATGTGGAAGATGCAACCAGAATCTAAGATCCATTCTTGGATCTGATTTCTTTCATTAACAACATTGGCAGAATCACAATCAGAACAGTATTAGAATCTGTAGGTTCAACTACATTTCCTTCATCAATTCCTTTTTCTTTCTGTTCATTTTTCTTTTTATAACAATCTTTTATAAAGTGTCCAGTTTTCCCACACCCATAGCATTTCTTATTTCTAGTCTTTGACTTAGACATGTCCCTACCCTTAAACTTATTTTTATTGTTGTTTCCTTTATTATTAAAACCTTCCTGGTTTTCACTAAACCTGTTTTGGGTCCTTCCTCTAACGAAAAGATCTCAGGCCCACCATTCTCCCTCTCAGACATGAGTTCAAGCTCTCTACTTCTCAAAGAGTTTATAACTATCTCAGGTGTAAGGGTATCTCTACCATATTTTATGGCATCCTTAACCTCTCTATAGGTATCAAGAATGACATTCAACAACAACCTTATACTCATCAAAGACTTTATCACTAGCATTGGTGATATCTTGAACCAACTTATTGAAGGTATCAAGATTGTCTTATGTATCCTTAGATGGGTCTAACCTAAAGCTAAAGAACCTCTCCAATAGAAACAACTTATTGGGTAAGGACTTAACTAGGTAAAACTTCTCTAACTCATCCCATAAGGCCTTAGCATTCTCTTGCTTTCCTACTTTCCTCAAAACTTGATCAGATAAATACAGAATAATAGAAGTATAAGCAAGTTCATCAGTTTCATTTATCTGATCAGTTGTCATAGTTTCAGAAAAATTTTGTATTATTACCTTAGAAATCTTTTGTTGAACTAAAACACCTTTCATCTTTTGTTGTCAAACGGGAATATTCCATCAAAAACACCAAATTCAAAAGTATTTGTCATATTTTATTATTCAGAAATGACATAAAGTATTTTAAAACTTAAAAAAACTATGAGAGCTAATACACTTAAGAAAAATAGTTGATTGATCTACACAAAAGGGAAAGGAAAATAGGTCACAAAGAATAAGCAGTAATCAAATACCACAGTTGATGCTACCAAAATTCGTACTTGGGCAAACCCGACCTAAAGTGAAGAACTTCGCCGATCCGATCTTCAATACCTGAAACAAAGGCGCCGAGGTATGTCCTAGTCGTCCCTCCGATGCTAAAGTCAGACAAGTGCTCAAGAAAAACTTATAATGGATGTTTATGAAAAAATGTACCTGAACAATGAGGATGAGATACATATTTATAGAGGTCGATGGTTGAGTTCAGGAAGGACCGATATTTCCTTATGGGAGATGTTTGTGTTGTGCTAGGATTGTATTAGTTGAGATAAGGTGGATTTTATGGTAAGTTGGGAGTTTGATGGTTAAGTTGAACTAGTATTCTATGGTCACGTGTTGTTGGAGGGAAGCGCTTGAGGCAGGGGTCGTAAGATCAATGGATTTGCCCGACCTCACACAATAGGCCGAGGGACCCAACAAGCAAAATAATAAGTCGGGTTCGGGTTTGGTGAAGGACATCGAGCTCGACCTTAATAGCTCACATTATTGGGCCAATTGAAGAGGCCCAAGGTCGAGTTCGGGTTTGGTATCATCACAGGCTCTCATGCATCGAGGCTGTAGTCGAGGGAACTTTATCGAGTGGCGAGTTCGGATGATAGAGCTGTAATTGGACCGAATTGAATTTGATGGGCCTTTGTGGGCCGCTACGCGTTGACATCGTGTAGGTAAGAGGGCAGCGACTAGGATTAGTGACACGTGGCAGAAACCAACGCCCAGGATCAAAAGACTTTTCACCTTCTTCAGGTCCTTATAAATACTCCACTTTTTTACTTTTCATTTTACACTTTTTACTCTCAACGTTCAGAAGATCGAGTTTGAGGCATAGAGGGTTTGGTTAGCATCGACCTTGAGAGGTAAGTGTTCGAGCTCTTAAGTACTTTATTTATAATGTCGAGTAGCAGTAGTGAGGGATCGGGTGGTAGCAGTAGTAGTAGTGTCACATCTAGGAGTTCGAACCATAGTAGACCCAACCTCAAAAATACATCGCTCATCCCTATGGCAGTTTCCATAACCTCGCAGCCCGAGGTCGAGTCTGTCATGACGTATCCTAGGATAGCGATAATGTATAAGGAACACGTGGTTATAAAAATAGCAAGGGAGTTCGGGGTTATGCCTATACGTGATGTTAGGACTCTCGGGCCCAACGAAATCATGTTGGATGGTCGGGACGAAGAGATTACTTTATTCAGGGACTCCCTCAAGGCTGTGCTCAGGTGGCCATTACACTCTTTCTTTATTGACTTCCTAACCTCGTACTTGATTTGTACTGGTCAGCTAGCCCCAAATGGCTGGAGGTTCTGGTTTATTTTTTTATTTTGTGTAGGTGTCTCAGGGTTGAGCCTAGGACCGACCTTCTGAGAATGGTTTATGATTTGAAATACTCGTTGGAGTTTAATTGCTTAGTGTTTTTATCAGCGAAGGGGGGATTTAGGACACCCGAAACCCCGAGTTCTCTTCATGGTAGGAAAGAGAGGTATTTTTTTGTCAAACCACAAAACCCTAACCATCCCTTTAGGCCAATGTGGTCAGTCCCCGATAAGGAGAGGTTTAATCCAGCAAGCCTACTTCGAGGTTTTGGAGAGGGATAGGCTTAGGTTAGTTTACCATAAACCACTGGCAGCTAAGGTCGATTACCTGTTCGAGGAAGACACCCTCGAACTTGCCATCGTGAGGGGTATCGAGGGTACGAGTCTGAATCCTTAATACTTATGAGTTGTTACCCCGAACCAAGCTCGAGTTAATGACTTGTATTCTTCCCTTGCAGATTTGGAGATGTCTTTCAACCCTCTGCACTTCTGACAACGTACACAAGAAGAAAGGGCCTGAAGCCCAAGCCACCAGCCCCGTCCAATGAGAAGAAAAGAGCTCGAGATTCTTCATAGAGCAAAATGCCTAGTGGGCTTGGGCAACCATCGAAGAGCCTTGGGCTTCATTCGCAGCCTTCTCCTCGACCTTCTGCTTCTCGGGGTCCCCTAGAGGTCGTCGATCTGGAGGGAGACGCTCTTCTTTCATAAGAACTGCTCAATGATCATGCCTGATGCCCTTTGATCCCTTCAATGGTGGCAAAGTATAATTGCGAGGTTAATCCCGGTGAAGGTATTCGACCCATGGAGCTCATTATCCTAAAGGTATGTTCCCTTAGCGTCGAGCCTTTGAATTGTAATATTTTTTATTTTATGAAGCTTTGTCTTGTTTTGATTGATGATGTCTCTACAGGCTTTGAGTATGGGTCGAGGTTTATCTCTAAGGAGTCTCGAGTAAGGTGGAAGAGCTCGAGGCTCGATGTGACCTCATTCGTATTGAGATGAGGAAGATGCGAGATCTGATAAGTGCGTTTTCACATACTTATTTGACTGTTAAAACATGTACAATTTTTGAGTAAAATGTTAGAATATAGTTTAATTCTATGCAATTCATGATTTGCAGGATAAAGTGATGAATGTAGCGAAATAAGGAGAAACAAGTGAAAAATGACCAAAATGGATGAAAGTGAAAGTTCAGGAACTAAAGTGCAAATACTT
>CAIGRF010401645.1:8989-28114 GCA_903798235.1 Fraxinus ornus
TTTTTTTTTTTTTTTTTCGATTTAAATGTCCTGTACATGAATAATTACCTATTTTTGCTCAAATACATCCATAGAATTTTAATCCCACTTCGATGAAGTGTATATATATATGTGCAGGAATAGATTCATAGAGCCAAATGAGTAGTGACATTTACTTTCTCCATAGAAGACTGATCTTCAAAAAATTGGTGAGGCTTCTTAATGGATGGAAACATTGGATAATATATATTAATTAGAATCACAACGAGATGCAACACATCGCTGGTATGGCTTAATGAACACCTTGGCTAGAGGTGTCTGTGGAACTGGAATCAATTTTCCAACAACAGCAAGGGGCCAGCTGCATGAAACAAGAGAAAATTACCACGTATCCGAAGATAATTGTCATAAAATCGAGTAAAACACGAGATTATTCTGAAATAAAAATGGGAGAAAATGAAAGACTTTCAAAAATAACTGGGAATGAAGTGTCGTCTACGTAAATGTCAGATGATGAATTAGTAATTTCATCCGATTTTCAAGAAAATGCCAAGAAAGTCCTCCAAAAGCGGAGTAGTTGATCTATGATTTGTACTACATTTTTCATTTCATCAAATCCGATTCTCCTTTTTTCTCTTGATTCTTTCCCGTTCAAGATGTATAGAGTTCATGGTTCATGTGTTTGAGACCTAAACTTCTATGTAATCTACATATTAGAGTATTACTGCTCGAAAAAATCTCAAGTTTGGTTTTACCTGGAAAACTACAAGAAGTTCGATAACTAACCACTGCATCTTGTGAAAGAACATGCAGGGGATTGCAGCATAAGAAGTTATAAAGATTTGAAACACATAGCATAGACTAGTTAGATAACCACCCCCTTCTATGCTACCTTGGTTCATTACACAATGGTCCCAATATTCTTAAATGAATAAATATTTTCAAACTATAATTACTACGATTAAAGAAAATCTCCAAACCTGAAAATGCCAATGGCAAGGCAAACTAGCCACAGATTCCAACTCAGTTTAACTGTTGTGGCAAACTTTCCAAGGAACTCGATGATAATTATCTATTACAGATCAGGAGCTTGTTAATGTTGAACTATTGGAATAAAAATTCAAAGCCCTGAAATTATAAATGTTATGGCCTCCCACCTGAAATATAAATGTAGTTCCCACAATGCCAGTGAAGAAGTGGTTTTTGGTCACCCCTTCAAAGACATTCATCTCATCCGGTTTCCGAGCATTGAACTCATTGAATATCTGAAATTGCCAAGTGAAAAGAATGAGCTTGGTAAGTCTGGCGTCCCATGGAATTTTGGGGTGCTATTTTCATGTTCCTCTTGTAAATATAATAAAACACATCATGTTTGGCTAAGCTTAAAAGTTTACTAGTAAGTAAAGTTTAAAATAAATAGTTCTTGTCTAGGTCAAATTTGGAATAAGTTACTTATTTCAACTGAGAGATAAGACTCACTTTCAGAAAAATTAATATTTTACACTTAAGTAAGAAAAAAGTCAGTTATCTAGACATGAGCAAAAACAAAAAATTACTTAAACGTAAATTTACTTTTTCTAAGCTTAGTCAGACATGCTCTATCATCTTGGATTAAGCTGTCAAAGTTTTTCAAATTTTCCTTTTTTCACTTGCAATTAGAATGTACTTACTTGACATAGAACAAATCCATTAAATATCACGGTATTCTTCACCATGTTAGCATGCTCCGACGGCTCATTCTTTAAGTTGAGAACGGTCTTACCACAGAAGTTGAAGATAAGGAGGACTGTAACTTGATATATAGCCTGCAATATAGATGATACAATGGTAATATTAACAAAAGTTCTTAAAAGAACAAAAATAAACAGCCCAAATTCAAGAAATAATAACCTAACAGACCTGTATAAGCAAGTTCCTCCACATGATATTTGTTACAAGAGGCTCCCTGAAGCATTTGAAAACAAATAAACGAGAGAGGGTCATGCATTCTTTACACAAGCTTTTAACGTGGGAAGAAATTCTACTTAGGGCACAGTTCTTTATGCCATTCCCATTTGAAAGAGATACTCCAGTTAAATAGACTTGACATATTTTGAAACTGGAAATATGGTTAGCAGGACAGAGAATTATGAATAGAATGCCTTCATTTGATAAACAAATTTTGTAGGTGTATCAGATTTCTCAATATCGTTAAAACATCACATAGAAGTATGAGTATCTATAGTTCTCATTTCAAATGGTACAAAAAACTAACAAATGCCTTGAAATTGAATGCAGATACCTAAGCCTCAAAATTTATTAAAGTGTTGAACATTACAAAATGGATGGAACAAAAGTTATCATATACAAGTATGTTTTGCTTCAGTTATTGATGGGACTCGTAACTGATGGGACTCGTAACGGAGAGGATGGGTCGTGTTTGTCAGGGTTTTTGCACATATTAACTTAGACAAAAAGTAAGATTGTTTTCACTTTGCTTTGCCCTCCTTCTTACAGTCATACCTTTTCTTTCTTTTATATGAAGTTACTGGCCTTGTGGTGATTTAAAATGTAACAACATTCTATATGTAGACTTCTAGCTGACAACTCCCAGGTGAGTTATGGAAACTTTGACCGAGTGTAATAGTCGCGTGATGCATCTCATACTATGACGAAATCAAAAGAGAGTGTGATATATTGAGGAGTTCTAACCTTCGACCAACTGGAGGTCTATGCATAAGATGGTCAGTTGGTGGTTCGGTAGCCAATGCCAGAGCTCCTAGAGTGTCCATGATGAGATTAACCCAAAGAAGCTGTACCAAAAGGCAAATCAGTGGAGCAAAGCGTCAACATTCAAACTCTGAATTCCCAACTTAAATACAAATATAAATTAGGAAAAGGTTCCATCTCTGATTGTGCATCCTAGAAATCTAAGATTCTTGAATTGATATCAAATCACCATTCCATTAAATGCATTTCAGTGCCAAAACTTTTTTTGTATAAATAGTGCCAGACTTGTCTTTTGGAATTTTATTTATATTTTCTCCTGATTATGATATTTAAAAGCTACAAACAATACTATGAAGGATAGTAAAAAGATACCTGCACGGTATTTAAAGGAACATCGCCAGAAGAAACTGCTGCAACTACATTTATTACAAGAGCTGCAACATTAACAGTGAGCTGAAACTGGATAAATTTCTGAATGTTTGCATATACAGAACGCCCCCAGCGGACAACCTATGCAAAGTAAATGGAACTGTGTCAAGCTAAAGAAGAAATTACATATATAAATTGGCAACAAAAGCTGAATTATCATACATGTGTTTATTAATATGTGCAAAACCCTTGACAGTGTTTCTTGTGTAGTAAATTTGTGTTCCATTTAAGATTAGATAATATAAGTAAGAAGAGAGATCTATTCTAACTCTTAAAGAATCCAATGAAACTTTACGTAGATGATGAAATAAATTCCCCAACACTAACCTTTACTACTGAAGAAAAATTGTCATCTAAAATAATGATGTCTGAGCTTTCTTTAGCAACTTCAGTTCCTTGTATTCCCATGGCAAGACCAATATCAGCCTGCATATATAGAATAAAAAATTGTATGAAATTACAAATATACATGGCATTGCCATAAATATTACAGATATATATTGCTGAGTCGTGACTTTAGTATTAGATGAAACGAATTGGTTCCACTCAATGCTGTCATATTTTTGAGGTGAAACGATGGAGCATGCAGCAAACCACTACTAGTAGAGTAGTGGGAAAAAAACATTTTCACTATAATAGAAGAAACCAACTAGCATTTGGGCAAATTGACGGGTGCAATAATCTAATGAAATGGTCAAAATAACCAGTATATCATCGTATAAAATAGCTGAACAGGTAAAATAATTGTGTTCCAGGGTCGTTTTGTTCTTTGGTCTTAACACTATGATATCAAAATATCTACATGGGATATACTTCTTTTTTAAAGATGCGGGAATCTAAAATTTACTAGGGATAGTACTTTGGGATTTTTAGATGCAGTTGTCAACATTGTACTAGTGCCCGATACAACTAACATGGGTCATCAAGAAATGTGTGTATATATGATAAATATGGTAAGGATATCAGACCTCGTGCAATGCTGGAGCATCATTGGTTCCATCTCCAGTTACAGCAACAACTTCCCCTAGTTTACGCAATGTTTGCACAAGCAAAAGCTTGTCGCTAGGAGATGACCTTCCCATAACCTGTACATAATCAAAGCATACTCATTACTCTTTATTTAGTCAGCAATAAGAGAAGCGATAAATGGTATTCATATATATCTCGTTTCATCAACACCGTACCGATATCTTTTTTACAACTTGCTCTCTCTCTTTGTCAGGCATCTCACGAAATATCTTCCCTTCTATAATACTGTACTCAACATTATCTTCATCTGAAGAAAGTATTCCACATTCCACAGCAATTGCTTTGGCTGTTTGAAGATTATCTCCAGTTACCATGCGCACCTGATGGTTGACTTATTTAGGTAAACATGATATCATCTCATTTCTTTTTCTTTAATTGAGAAAATGACACAAAATATCTTATCATCATTCTAATGACATTCATAATAGGAAGGCTAGTATATTTCTGATTCTTGTACTTTTACACACATACCCTTTATGATGCATTAAAATAGCTGCATCTCATATTTTTCTAAAAACTTCTTCCAAGCACGTGCATCGAAACCAAATTTTGGAGTATGTTCGGACAAACTTAAAAAATTGTAAAAATTACATCTAAGAAATTGACTTTAAAGTACAAAGGCCAAATGGGATGGGATGCATATGCTAAATCAACTGGCTGTGTTAACAGTTGTTCTTGTTTGTTAACAAATGTTTGGATCTTATGGCAGCTACCAACTTACACAATTTCCAAGTATAGATATAATTTTGATATTAGCAAAGAATACCTTAACGCCAGCATCCAAACATAGTTTCACTGCTTCTTTGACACCTGGACGGCAGGGATCCTGTGAAATGGTTTGTGTTAAAACAAAAAAAAATATATAATAAAATAAAATGAATTTGCAATGAATAGAAATCTAAATTTTTTCCTAGTTTGCCTTTAAAAAAAATTGTACATTGCAACAACATTTACATATGGACACATAAAAGTTACATGATGCCTTGAAAATAAGAATTCATATAACTCTTCAGAGTTCGCACCTTTATACCAACAATTGCAAGCAAAACAAGATCATCTTCGGGTAAAGTCCATTGTTCTAGCTGTTCATCATCAGCCGGAACCTTGTCTGTTTCATATGTTCTGTAAGCAATGGCAACGCACCTCAAGCTTTTGGCAGCCATAGTTTCAATAGCATCTTTGAAAAAAACCTGTAATACCAAGTATGATTACCATCCAACGTTTGGATGAACTATTTTATCCGCAAATTGTAATGAGTTTTCTCTTATTTTCATACTAAAGGAAAAAGATTATTGAAGAAAATAGCAGACCTTCGGCTCCATTCGTCTTTGTTTTATGCTTTTGGAACTTGTGCTTTGTGGCAACTTAAATTTTATTTCCTTGTCTTGCTTTTATTTTTTTCCGGTTTCAAGTAAAGATTTGAGTTTCCTTAAACTAAAATTTTTTATCTTGTGCTAACCTTCTTATCCTCGTAAATAGACTGCAAGCTACCATCTGCATCCATAAACTGTGAACATGAGGCTAAAATTACTTCGGCTGCTCCCTTCCAGTGTAGATGAACTTGAGAGTCAGTCTGCCATAAAATAAGAAAGATATACTCAAAATTGACTTTTACACTCAACTAGAAGGATGCAATAATACAGTCCACGGAATGCTTTGTTAAGTGACATCGTACATGGTAAAAAAAATTAAGTTCTTTGAACCATGAGTTTCTCTTAACAGATAAATAAACAAGGCTCAATAGATTATTTTCTTACATCAAATTGATTCTTGACAAAATTAATGAACGCCCATTAATCAGACTCTAAACATCTATACAAATATTCAGAGATAATGACATTTAGCAAAGATCTTTGTTAAAGTGACGAGGCGGAAAGTAGAACAAATCAGTTACCCGTCCTCGTAATGCAACACCAGCTCGTTTCTTAGTGGAATTAAAAGGAGAAACATGGAGAATAATAGATTCGGATCTAACGGCATCAAATTTCATCCCCAACTGCAGAACAAAGTTAAAATCATACAGATAATCAGTTACAATAATAATGAAATTACTTGAAACCATAGTGCTAGTTTATAGCCCCAGAAGTACCTTGACACCCCAATGAAGAATAGCTTTTTCAGTTGGAGATCCAGAGACATCTATTCCTGCACCATCCTATAAACAAATGAAAAGACACAATGAACATGCAATATGAATAACGGGTAAATTTTATATTGAAGTCAAAAAGAGGCAACAGGCAAGCAGCCATCAGCAGCTCTAAAAGGAACATGATGCTAAACAATCAAAATGAAATAATGCTGAAAGTACAACTCTGAGATCATGACCAAGAGTTGGAAATGTTTGCACATAAATGTGAAGTGGAAATGAACATCCGACACCAATTATCTATTACATGTCTGAGGGATAGATCATCAGGTGTCTTGCACTCTAGTACTCTACTAACCATAACCACTACTAGTATCATTCCCCTTCACAAAATCCCAATGATGTAAAAGACTCTCTGACAACTTGTATTGGATTAACTTTATGTCCTTGCAGCCAGGGGCGAAAGCTAGAAGACATGCACAAGGGAGAAAAACTAGTACCTTAGACGGAAATACACTGCCTGCAGTATTCTGAGCTATTCCCTCATCTAGAAGAGAGGAAACTGCTGCATTCAGCTGTGTGCCATCTTCAGAAGGATCAATTTGCTTACTCCCAATATAGGCCTCAACTACTGTCATCTGTATCAAGGTATAGTTTTCCAAGATTAGTTACTCTTAAGTAAGAATAAAAAATAAATATATACATGAATAACAGTCTATCTCTGTTCACCATGTCCAACATGCACCTCTATATTTTTATTCTTAACAAACTAAAAAGCCTAAAAGTACTGAATGATGACCTGATTCAGGGTTAAAGTTCCAGTCTTATCGCTACAAATGGTTGTCGCGGATCCCATAGTTTCACAAGCTGAAAGCCTACGCACCTGAAGACCAGTTGCGGTTAACAATATCACTGAGAAAAGCATAATATGTGGAAAGTGTGTGTACGGATATAGTTTCGTAACATACAGATAGAAATTTGACGAATACAACAATTTTTGTACATACCAAAGCCTTGTCAGCCATCATTTTCTTCATAGAGTACGCTAGGCTGTTGTTATTTCAAAGACAAAATGACAATCAATGAACACTGAAGTGGACATGAACAAGAAGGCAATAGTTGACCGAGAACAAGCACATTTTATGATACTTACGTCAAGGTTACAGCCAGAGGAAGGCCTTCTGGGACTGCGACAACCACAATTGTGACCTATACAGCACTGCTGTCAGTAAGCAGAAAATACGTTATTGATGATTTCAATAATACAGAATGCAAGAACTCACTGCAGCTGTTATGATTTTTATGGCTCCATCAACAGTTTGACCAATGCTAGTCTTCCCACGTACAAACTGAACAGATCCGTCAGCATTTTTTGAATTCCCAGTGAAAAACCTGAGAAGATTGTGGTAACTATGAATGTGAACCATGTAAGAAGCCAAAACCAAAATTGTTGAACTTACCTGGTCAAGAGAACAATGAGCACAGAAAGAGCCACAGTCAGTCCAACTATGCCAATGAAAGTGGCCACCCCATTCAGGCGTACCTACATTACGTCATCTGAAGCTATAAATATCTGTGATCCATTTTAAGTAACTATTGATGATAAGAAGCGTCATTTCTTGATAATTACCTGCAAAGGTGTTTCTTCCCCTGTATCTTCTGAAATACTAGCCATCAACAATCCCCATTCAGTATTAATTCCCACACCAGTTACCTAACAAGAATAGATACCTAATTAAGCCCCCAAAACCATAGTCTGCACTATTTCATAATAAATTACAAATGAGGAAAATAGGGATATGTTGGACACTCAGCCAAAAAAGTTTATGCAAATTATGAACAACAAACTAAGCCTTATTCCCCTTAAATTTGGTAGTGTGAATCCTTTTTGCTGCTCCGAATGGTTCGTTGCTATATCTTCTTAAAGATCCAAAGCAAGTAGTTTATTAACACCTACTATAAGCCATGTTAGTTTTGATCTACCCCCTCTTTTAACCTGTTATATTGGCATGGTGTCATTTTTATAATTTTATGAAAGGAAGGTTCAATAGGTTCATGCAAGACATGTCCCGGCTACCTGACTTGCCTTTCCCTTAGTATGCTCAATTGATATCACCCCTACTTCTTGACATACATTCTCATTTTTCTATCTTATCCATTCTAGTACGATTCTATATCCATCTTAAAACCTCATTTTCTCTACATTTTGTTTATGAACATCTTGTCATTTATGATTTATCAGCTCAAAGCTGAGTGCAATAAAACATAGCAGGTGTATTAACTGTTATACAGAATTGGCCTTTAACCTTTTATAGAAATCTTCATCTGACACAAGTCCATGTCATCCAACTTGTTCTCATCCACTGTGTTTCACCCTCTTATATTTCTCCCACCTTGTTAAAATTTGACATAAATACTTAAAACGATCATTCTTGGGGACGCCATAATTCTTTGTAGAGAGTCCATTATTATTGTTACTTTTAGTATTACTAAATTGGTATTGCATCTATTATGTCTTAATTTTACTTTCTCAAAAAAATATTTAAATTTCAAGGCACTTCTTCAAAGTTCGAACTTACAATTAACGCTCTTTTAGTCTCATAAAACAAAAGATAGGGACTTAAGGTGGAACCTTAATGCAAACTTGTAGTGTCACTACACCTCATGCTCGTGACTGCTCCATAACATGTCCATAATTGCCATATGTTTTCACTCTAGAACCCTCCAAAACATTTTTCTTGGCAACCTATCATATGCTTTTCCTAAATCAAAACCATATGCAAATCTATTTTTTTCTCTATACTTCTCTTTCGATCTCCTAAGTAGATCAATGGCTTCCACAGTAAATCCTTGGCATAAATTAATCTTTGAATAGAACCTTAATCTGTGTTCAATCATCATCTCCCATAATTTCATAGTATGGTTACTTCCTCTGTAAATCATGCAATCTCTAATCTCTCCCAGAAAACCATCACTAATGTAGTGATTAAAAGAACGCAACAAAGGCTTATGATAATAAACACCCAAAAGGAAAAGTATATTCCAGCATATAGTGTAGTACTGTGGTTCAATTACAGAAATCTGCAGGGCAAAAGCTTCTATCTTACCAGCATGGTTCCAGCACCATCCGCTACTTTGCAACCTGACATCAAAAATGGTGATTTCTGGTCTTTGTGAACCTACAAAATACCGGCACACTTGAGAAAAATAATATCAACAATCTAAAATATTCTGCTCAAGAAGGTCTAACGAGCTTACAATCTTGCTTTCCCCTGTCATGCTAGATTCATCAATGGCAAGAGAATGACCGTTTATCAAGATCCCATCTGCAGGAACCTAGATAAGATACACAGAGAGATTCTTTTAAGTAATGCATGTCCAAGAAATTAAACACAACTTAATCAAATGATGCATCACCTGATCACCTATCTTGAGAGGTATGACATCACCAACAACAATGTCATATATTGAAATCTTATCCCTTCTACCACCTCTTATAACCTGCAGATGCTTTGTTAAAAATAATTTTTGAAATGTTTTTTGTATTACTTCTTAGCTTGTATTACCTCCACTTGTACATTTCGCTTTTCCTCATTCAGATTTTGAAACTGGAGGGACTGCTTGTAATCACTAGTTGCTGACCAAAAAGTAACAAAACAATTTAAAACACAATTGTGAAATAAACTGCCTGCATACATGATTCAAATATTCTTTCTTAAGCACCGAGAACAAAAGAATTATTAATGAATACAAATAGTTCGCCCCGGCAACCCCAAAGAAAGGGGGGGGTGGGGGAGTTACTGGCCACTAAAAATAGTCTGCCCCCACTGAGCTTAGTTCATGGCTCCGCCAATAAGAAAAGGGATGGAACCTTTAATATTATATATTACATAATTTTTAATTATCTGAATCAATTCATTAGACTCGTTCAGTAAATGCAAGAACTGAATGTCTTACTTGACAGTTTTCTCATAATGGATAAATTAAATCTTAATAAAGAAGAGATGCAATATTTATAACAGAGATCAAGAACTCTCCATTCATTAAAATTAATATTTAATGTAGTTTGCTAACTTCATATATTGATATATGTACCTCTAGAAACAAAGAAACACGTCATAAGTTGTAACCAAAACTGAAGAACAACAAAGAAAACATAAAATAAAAATATGTCAATCTGCTGAAACTAAAAGCTGTTATCTATATACCAAAGTCAAGAAAGAGGAACATATAGCCAAATAGAAACAGCCTTTTGTCCATTTAGGTGTTGTTCCCACTTTGTCTTGGAAGGAAAAAATTGATTTAAAAAATATCACCCCAAGCCTCTAGTTCCAACAATCCTGACTCCTCCCCCAAAGGAAGGGGAGAAAGCTGAAAGAATTGCTCCGTGATTTGCTCCAGGAAGCACTGGGCTGCCTCAAATTTGATCTTCATCGCAACACAACTTAAAAGAAGTTTCTTAAGAGTTCAGAAATATAAAGGTTCAAGCAAGGACAAAGACAGAATATTACCAAAAACCTTTCATTTATCTTTTGGAGATTTGTACCGTTTCCTCTACTTTCAAGAAAATTATCAAAAAAATAAAAATATATAATCATATTTACAAAAAATGGAGGGTTGTAAAAGGAAAATAGAGAGAATGATAACAACAGATATTAATTCCCTTACCGGTAACAAAGATAACAAGAAGTACAGCAAAGGTAATGCTTCCTCCATCATACCATCCTTCGTCCAGGCCCTGGTAAACAACGCAACAGATATTTTAGACTCTGAGCATCATAAAAGTTTGGCTTCCCATCATATGGGGAAGGAAGTACTTATCATGTGAGTACGATGTAGATAGAAAAAGTACTACAGGTCTCTCGACATAAATCATATTTGCATTGCTTGAACTTTATAAATGGCATGGAATTGGTTGTCAGGGAATTAAAACCAAGCCCCTTTAAGATCAAAGAATAGCATTTTCAGAATGCATGGAAAGAGGCCTCGGAACAAAGTTTCATGTAAATCTGATGTCTGTGCCAACATGGCATGTCATGGTAGATAGATAGCACTTGTGTGGAATAAAAAGAGAGATTTTCAGTAGGAAGGTACATGTGATTTTCATTAAGAAGTTTCTAGAAGGAATTATATGATATGCTTAAACTATATCTTAATAAAGAAAATTCATTTGTTAAAAATTGAAAATACTACAGCATCCCAAACTCACCTCTGTTTTTATGCCAAGAGCCAACGATGCTGCAGCGGCTATTATTAAGATGATGAGGGTTAAATCTTGCCAAGCCTCCCAAAGAAACCTCTAAATAAAATCATGCAAGAATAGAAGTAAAAAAAAAAAAAAATTAGAAAAATTAAAACATTAATTCACTGTAAAAAAATGTAATAATATGAGAATCACACTCTAAGCAAAGTTAGCAAACTACATACCAAGAAACTTCGTCCTTTTTTTGTAGGATATGTATTTGAACCAAAGGCGCGCTGTCTTTGTGGTGATTCATCATCACCACCAATTCCAGTTTCTATGTTTGTTTTTAGCATCTTCGATAACCCTTTAACCTGAAGGAAATGGCATAGTGAGCATATTTTGTGTACACACGAATAATTGACAAAAAAAATACAAAGAAAGAGGAATTAGAATTGACTTGCCCCTCCATATTGTTGTAGTGCAGAACTATTATGGTCCCTGCTCAATGAAGCAAGTTCTTCGTGACCAATTCCATAATCCCCATTAGGAGTTGGAGGAGATACCGCAGTACCCAATACTAAATGAGCAAAAAATAAGCCAAGGTGGTTGAGGAAAAAGGATTCTAAGTAAACAAAAATCTATAGATAAACTACATACTTTTAAATAAAACCTTCTCAATAACTACAATATTCCAAGAACTAAAAGAAAAATAGTCAAGTAGATACCGATTGCTCGCTGTCCAGCCAATTTGAAGAGCAATGCAGCCTACAACAAGAAATTCCCAAAATTAATATTCGAGTCTGAAGAAAAATTGAGACCAATTGAATAATGTGTTATAGTATTACCCGTATGACTTGAGCGTGTGCTCTTATCATGCTTCGTCGTTGTTCTTGTTCATCGTCTTTTTTCAAATCCAATGTGTACCGGAACCGGCGGGAAGCATTAAGAACAAGTGCAGCTTGCTGTAAATGATCAAGGATTTGCACGAATCAAAAATAAGTCAACGGATAACTTAACAAAACCTTTGTGTCTTATTTGATAAGGAAAAGAGCAACAAAAACTGAAGACAAAAGCAAAGGAAGCTAGAAACAAAGACAAATAAGAAAAAGTATCACAATTTACACCTCAACCTTTCAAGTTTATTGCCTGAGCGGCGTCCCTATGAACCATTTATTTTGCAACTCATATAATCATATTGAATATGTTCCATTCGATCGATTACAATGGAATTCTCTTCTGTCATATTGATGGAATTCATTGTATGGAAATGAGAATCAAATATATTAATATCTTTAACTTACCCTCCAACGCTTGAGCGATTCATGTGACGCATTTTTTGTATTGCCAATGTCGAAAGGATCGGAAAACTCTTCTTCATCGGCTGCCAAGCCTTTTGCATTAGCGGAAGCAGCATCAATGTCGATGACGCCAGCCTCCGGGTCATGCTGTGGTTCGGCAGAGGTGGGCGGCGAAGAGTCGTTTCCAGTCTTCATATCGTTGGCGGCGTCCTGTAGGACACAGCAGGAAGAGAGATGGCACCGCCGCTTCAGCGTGGCCACCACTCAACGGAAAAAGATGAGGAGAAAATTATTGGCTCCAATTTGAAAAAATGAATTGAAAATTTATCAAATCAACAGCCCATGCAGAAAATGTACATCCAGAAAATTCATGGCGCATTTGTTCTTGATTGTGTTTACGGTGATTACTATTTTTACGTTTCAGAAACTAGAGGCATTCCGATTTGTTCTCCATGGCGTTTGATTATCGTGAATTCATTGCATTTATAATTGGATTGTAAATTGGCATTTGGGCGAGTGTCGTAGAGAATTCTACAGTGAATTCAACAGTACGAAACTTCCACGAACCTTGTTAGCTGAATTGATGTTTATGACCTCGTACTCGACGTGACGTGACATGACAATCACCAGTGTATATCAAGTCATGCTGAGCTATATACTTTGTCGAACTTGACGTAACCTAGTTTCACGGGTTACCTTTCTTCTTGACACAGAAAGGGATATCGTTCGTCAATAATCTACTCCGCTAAGCCTTCTCTCTGTCGTTTCGAGACGAAAGAAATTTTGATTACAATTTGTAAGAAGCTTGCAACATGAAATTGAAATACATTAAAAGTAACTTGATCATTGATTGCTTGAAAACAAGGAATCACAATTGATAAAAGTAGGAAATTATAATGGCTAGTGTAGGAGCGAACACTAGAATGTTTAAAAGACTAATACCCCTAGAATAACATTCAGAACAAAAACNAATATCAGAACTATTTTATAGTTGAATAAACCAGAACAATGGAAAAGAAATTACAACTCAAATTTAATCTAATATTTACAATGTGTGGTCGAAGTTGGACAAACTACGACTACGATAGGGTCAAGGGGCTTAAATAAAACTACGGTCCTTGACACCTAGAGTGGATCTAGCCGAACGTGGATATTAATAAAAGTTAATAAATTGTGTAGTTAAAAAATAAAGAGTTTTAAAAAATTGGAGGACAAACAGCGACTTGATGTAGTTGTTTGCTCGCGTCACATAAAATGTAGAATTGATGCATGTTTGTTAGGTGATAAAATTAAAAATGAAGTAATTATAAGTTGCGAATTTTATTAATGTTTGGATAATAAATGAATAGTAATTGTGGATCCAATTAAGAGCATGTTTGAACCTCATTTTTTTTTTCCCAAATGCATTTTGAAATAATAATTTGATAAAGAAAACAAGGAAAAATTTAAATTTGTGTATATTATTATTTTATTGAAAAATATGTAACTGAAAATAAGAGAGATAAAAATGTATTTTGAAAATAACGTGAACCAAACAAGAGTTATACCCCCATACCAACTTTGAGATTTTTGAAATTTTAAGAGGATTTATCAACAATGGCATGAACAGCTTCTTGTCCAATGTGCTGCATACCGATGTTGTTTTTCCCACTTTATATTTCTAAGAGGATATTTAATTGGCTATGAATTGCACTAAAAACTAAAAAGTATATTAAATTACTGTAAAGAATTAGTCTATATGTACCTAATGCTCTACATAATGGCCAAATGGCGGCCCCCTATTGGGAGGCGCTAAAGCATTAGGTAGAACATTATGTTATTCTAGCATGATCCGTACCGTAAAATGCTTAGATGGCAAGGAAATAAAACAGGTCAAAAGACTCAAAACTTAGCATGCTTATTCTCAAAGCAACCAGTTCAATTTAACTTTATTTTTTTGAGATAAATTATTACTAAAATTGCAGATGTTGAAATTGATAAAGTATGAGATTCGGCAAAATATTCACTATACTATGTTGTTGTTCATGTATTTGTATGAGTAGCGGATCGTGGTATTAGTATTAAACAAGATTGAATCTTATGCAGAAAGGGTTCGAGTGTGTTTCTATAGAATGTTCTCTACGATAGACAAAATATTACAAAGCATAAAGACCAAGGTTTCTATAATTTTAAAAAATATATGTATATATTTTTGTAGCATAAAAACATCAACGCGATTAGTAAAAATTCTAATGCTACTTTGAGATTAAGGATGTTAGCAATTTACCAACATAGATGATATCTTTGTTAGTGTAATTGTAACCACCTACAAACTTTGAGATTTTCGAAGTTTTAAGAGAATTTGATTAAAACATACTTGAAGCAAATTCAAATGCTACTTTGAGATTAAGGAATAAGGATGTTACTAGTTTACCAACACACACATCTTTGTCAATGTAATTTACCAATTTAAATGTTAAGATTTTCTAATTATTCTTGACTCATAAACAATTTAAGTCTCGTTCAACGTCGATTAATGAACCATTTATTCGTTACTTCAGTTGGATTAATTGCTAAATCTATTAAAACATTCGGAGCATTAACACATCGTGTTAGTTTTGATCGACTCTCGCATTTCTATCATATTCTATTAAATATGTGTCACTCGTACGAACAAGAGCCTCTTTAAATCTATTTAAAATAATAATAATAATTATTATTATTATTATTATTATGGACCAAACATCTTAATTCGTCTTTCACGTGCAATTACATGCACAATAACAAAAGGGGTTAATTTCACAAATGGTCACTGAAGTTACCTGAAAATTTCAAAACGATCACTGAAGTTTCAAAGTTTCAGAAACGGTCACTGAAGTTTGAAATTTCTTTCACAAACGGTCACTGAATTTTCAGATTTTTTGGCCAAGTTTGAGGCAATTTTTCGGCAACTTCCGACCACCAAAAGGGTTCGAGTGTGTTTCTATAACATGTTCTCTACGGTAGACAAAATATTACAAAGCATAAAGACCAAGGTTTCTATAATTTAAAAAAATATATGTATATATTTTTGTAGCATAAAAACATCAACGCGATAAGTAAAAATTCTAATGCTACTTTGAGATTAAGGATGTTAGCAATTTACCAACATAGATGATATCTTTGTTAGTGTAATTTACAAACAAGGGCTAATTGTAACCACCTACAAACTTTGAGATTTTCGAAGTTTTAAGAGAATTTGATTAAAACATACTTGAAGCAAATTCTAATGCTACTTTGAGATTAAGGAATAAGGATGTTACTAGTTTACCAACACACACATCTTTGTCAATGTAATTTACCAATTTAAATGTTAAGATTTTCTAATTATTCTTGACTCGTAAACAATTTAAGTCTCGTTCAACGTCGATTAATGAATCATTTATTCGTTACTTCAGTTGGATTAATTGCTAAATCTATTAAAACATTCGGAGCATTAACACATCGTGTTAGTTTTGATCAACTCTCACATTTCTATCATATTCTATTAAATATGTGTCACTCGTACGAACAAGAGCCTCTTTAAATCTATTTAAAATAATAATATTATTATTATTATTATTAATTATTATTATTATTATTATTATGTACCAAACATCTTAATTCGTCTTTCAAGTGCAATTACATGCACAATAACAAAAGGGTTGGTGGAATAGAGTTAATAGAAAATTCCTCATATGCTTTGGGATTGTGATAGCTTCTTGTTCTTACAACTTATAGAAAATATGCACTACACATCTTAATCTGTCTTTCTATGTGTAGATTGAGCCCCGTTCGGTGCCGATTAAAATCTAAATTTTAATTTAAGTCAAAATCAACAATTTATTTCAACTACACATTTTATGGGTACCACTTCGTTTCAACCACACATTTCATCAACTTTTATCAAAATCTATTAAAAATCTGATTTTAATCCCCCAACAAATAAGGACTGAATCTATATTTTCATAAAAACGTATTACATGCACAATGTTATTCTTGGTCAATGAATGCAGTGGTCATCTTATGTGACAACTACTGTAATAGTTGACTATGAATAACATTATAAAGCAAAATAACAAAAAATTTGGTAGAATGAAATTTCCAGGAAATTTCTCGTTAGCTAAAAGATCACCCTAAAAGGACAATAATAATAAAAAATTGCACAGCTTATCATTGTCCCACATTGCTTCATATAAACGTTACGAAATCAGATAGTGATATTTCATAGTACAAAAGTGAAGAAAATAAAAACAAGATTATTGACTTGGAAATTGTTGGAGTCCTCTGATAAACAATGGCAGTCGAGCGTGCTTTTATTTACGTCAAAATGTTATAATTTATTGATGTCATATATTTTAAGAAAAATTGTAGTTACGGTACTAAACCTTTTATTTAGTTGCAGACTTCGTTCGAACATTTCAATTGTACCACTGTGAATACCAAATCTTTCAAAAATTCGCACTTTAAGTCTAGATGGATGGAAACTATTGGTTTAACCGTTAGTTGACAAGAGAATTTACCTTGATCATAATTTTGACTAGATGTAAGGATAAAATGGTAATTTCACATTTTTTAAAAATAAACCACAATCTAATATATTAATTATTAAATGAAAAAAAAAAACACAAAAATCAAAACAAATACCACCACCACCATCCCCTTCTTCCTCGAACCCCTTTACCTGAAAACTGCCACCCACCCAACGCCTACGTCACCACAGACCAGCCACCATCGATCATGCCAATGGAGACCTCATATTTTCTCTCAAACCTCATAATCGATCTCATCCCAGTCTAGGATTTTTCAATTCATCTCTCAACCACATAATCGATCGCATCCCAAATCTAGAAGTTTTCAATGAAGACCCAAATCATCAACGGTAACGCCTGGCCACATTGAACAACCAACAAAATAGTGGTGGATTATATTGTATTTGTGACCAGCAAGACAAGTGAAGCAGGTGTATGAATTAGTTGATTTGTGTTAATATCTTTATGAGATTTCTTCTGTTGATTTTTGGTTAATTAGTTGTGGGTTCTTGTTGTGTTGGTTCAGCAGATGGTGGTGTAATTAGGTTCAACTGGAGGTGGTGGTTTAAGCATGTGGTGTTAGTGAGCTCTTGCTAAAAACAGTGGTGGTGGCGGTGTTAATGTTTAGTAGGTGGCGGTGTCAGTGGTGAATGGAATGGAATGGAATGATGAGACGCTATCAACGAGATGCTAAAAACAGTGGTGGTGGTGGTGGTGGTGGTGTTCAGTAGGTGGTGGTGTTAGTGGTGAATGGAATGGCATGATGAGACGCTATCAACGAGATGGAGTACTGGGATATGGGAGGCCCAAGAGGGTGTGTGGTTTCGACGATGGAGAGGCAACAAGTTGCAGGCGACGGAGATAGAAAATACAGTATATAGTTCCCGCCTAGGATGTTTTGGGTTTGATTTAGGATAGAAATCTAAGTGAGGAGGCAAAAATGGTTAATTTGTTGGTGTGGATAGCGAAATTCCGGTGGTGCCACCTTAGAGACGACTGTGGTGTTGACGTCGTAGAGGAGGTGGTCTTAATGGTGGAGGCGTTATCAGGCAGGTGGCGGTGATTTTGGGGTAAGGGGTTGGAATAGAGTTGGGGATGAGGATGGGGGTGTGGGAGATTGTGTGGGTGGGTGGTTTTGGTTTTCATTTTACGAAAAATGTAAATTTACCGTGTTACCCTTTTAAAATTTGGTCAAAATAAGTTGAACTCTAATTCTCTGGTCAACTAACGGTTAAACCAACGGTTTCCATCCATTTGAACTCCAAGTGCGGATTTTTGAAATATTTGATACCCACGGTGGTACAAATGAAAGTTTTGGATAAAGTCTGCAACTAAATGAAATGTTTGTTACCATGGCTTCAATTTCCCTATATTTTATTTTATTTTACTTTCATTACTTAGCTTCCCATTTTCTCTTCATTAGAAAAAAATACTACCATTGCAGGGCCCTACTTTGTCGAAATTGTTGACTTCTATCTCACGTTATTCTTGAAGTTGGTGCTTCAACAGTCACAAAATTCATTTTCTATAGGTAAAAAATGGGCAACAAACAGAGGCTTAGTACCTGCTTTGGAGAAATTATAACGAAGAGAGGTAATGTTCCACGAAATGTATACACGATGAGTGGAGTAGTTATGAACATGTGATTAAATTTAATTTAACTTTGAATTTAAATTACAATGAAATAATATTTTTCCTTGAACATACCTTGTTTGATCCCTATATTTTCAAAATACATTATTCTCTATCTTCTTTTTAATCACACATTTTTCAATAAAATAATATTACACACAACTAAAAAACTTTTCCTTCATTTTTAACCAAACATTCTCCTTCAATTTACTATTTAAAAAATACATTTATTCAAAATAATGTGGCTCA
>CAIGRF010401658.1:9881-30399 GCA_903798235.1 Fraxinus ornus
TAGCCCACAAAAAACGAGCCACGAGCCGGCTCGGCTCGTGGTTCGTTCCTCCACGAGCCACGAGCCGAGCCGAGCTCGTGGCTTTAAGGGCCGAGCCTTGACACCAGGAAGTATGAATAAATAAAGAGGGGTAAAACAGGAAGTATGAAATATAAGACTAGTTGGCGGTTCTTCATTTCGAGAATAATTTTAGAGATAATTGCAACAGCGATCCCAAATCGTTCACATTTTTACAGATTTTATCTTAACCTTCACTTTGTGTCAATTATAATCCCAAATCTTTTAAAAATTAGCACCTGAGGGTCAAATAGATGATTTTTGTTAATTTGACCGTTAGTTGACCCAATAAATTAACTTTGACCAATTTTAGAAGGAGCATAATTGTAATTTTGAACTTTCCTCATTAAATAATTAACCAAAAAAAAGATGGAAAAGAAACAAAATTTGGCCACCTTCTTCCTACTCCCACCCCTTAAGTTCACCTAACAGCCAACCAAATCAACTAAAATCCAACCCAACTCCACCTCACCGACAACCGCGCACTCACCATCTCATTCCCATTATGCCTGCCAAAATCCACCCATTCATACCCATCGATTCAAAATAATCATCAACAAGGTCTTCTTTATTTTTTAAGGTCCGCTAGTATGGTGGTGCAAGTAACGTGGGAGAAATCCATCTTGATTTTTCTGTAAGTCCTTGATTTTGGTTGTCGGTGGCAATGGTGTGCTAGTACATTGTAATGTGGTGGTGCCTAGGATAGGGTTGTTGGGGGACAATTATTTTGTATGGTCTGCATTTTGGGTTGTTCGAGCTGGTGGATCCGGTGATAGTGGGTTCTGAAGGCTGCTATTTTGCTCAGTTCCGTTGTTGATTTGACTACCCATTTTAAAGAATTCTTGTATTTTAGTGATCGTTTGTGCATATATGGCTTTTGATTTGTGTGGGGATGGGGTGGACTTGTTTGAAACGGTGAATGCAAGAGGAAATTGACGAATTGTGATAGACAGAAAGGCCACGCGATGGCGTTAGTAGCAGTTGTTGGCTCGATGTGTGAGTAGGTGAGCGACAGTCGCAACACCATGGTGGAGATGGGTTGGATTCTGGTTGGGCGTGGTGGGTGACGATGGTCGACGTGACATGGTGATTTGGATGTGTTGGGTGGTGGTCGTTGGCACATGGTGGGATGAATGGAGATTCGTGGATGCCGAAGGTAGGCGACAATGGACTATAGTGGTGGTTTCTTGGTTGGTTTTAGGAAGAGGCGTGTGTGGGGAAGGATGAGATGAATAGTAAATTGGTTTTTTGTTTTATTTTAATTCAAAGTTACCATTATGCCCTATTTAAAATTGGTCTGAGTTAATTTATTGGGTCAACTAATGGTCAAACTAACAGAAATCATCCATTCGGATCCCAAGTGCTAAATTTTAAAAGGTTTGGAACTTTGGGTCGCACAGAGTATATGTTAAGGTAAAGTTTGCAAAAAGGTGAAAGGTTTGGGACCACTGCTGCAATTATTCCATTATTTTATAATGTGCAAGTTGGCAAGAAGTGGATGTCCGGGGTTCTGTCATCGCGTTGTAGGTTGTGTGATGAACACACTCTAATAGCTTGTTCGTGATATGGAACGAGTCGAGTGGGCGCCGACTTGCTGTTTCTTTGTTAGGTTGTTTGGCAATTGGCACTAGGAATCAGAAATTCAAAATGATTGGTTATTCAAATTGGGTTTTATATTGTATTGTATAGTATTGAATTAAATCTTTATATATATAATAATTAGTCATTTGTTAAGCATAAACTTCATCTTTTATTCACTCTCAACTCCTAAACAAACATTTTAGGATCCAAACCAATGGTTTCATAAAGACAGTTTAGGTACGGATCGAGGAGTTAACAATTTTTTTTTGAAAAATTGCAGTCACAGTACCAAAATTTTCACATTTTTTTGCAGACTTTGTCCAAACCTCTGTTTTGTGCCATCCGAGGTACCAAACCTTTAAACAATTCGCACCCGGAGTCCAAATGGACGATACCGTCTAGTTGACCAAAAAAGTCAAAATTGACCAAATTCATTAAGGACAAATGGTAACTTTGTATTTTACATTTAAAATTATTATAAAGAAAAGAAAAAAAAATAAAAAAACTACTATTGATCTTCTTCACCCTCTCTTCCCCCACCCCCACCCCCACTCCCTCCTCCTCCACCAACACCCCAATCATCTTCTTCTACACTTTACAGTCGGCGGCGGCGGCGCAGGCATCAACAACCACTTCCAAAATTCCCTTTCTGGTCCTTCCTTCACGGGGAAACCCGATCAAAAACCCTTGTATGATTGATCCTTCATCATCATCTTCAATGAAGCCACCCAAGGCAAAGCTATCTGTTACGAATTTCTGACTCCATCGAAAGAGAATTTTAGGTTTCTGTTGAAAGAAAAGGCTCAAGGCTAAAGCTTGATCAAAGTGGTTAATCGCAGCTAACCCCTTTGAATTATTATGCTTTTAGCTTAATCAATATTTTAGCAGTTGTTAATATTTATATAATGAGTATTTTCTGTTGCATTGTAGATTAATACTTGTTGCTGGGGGCAAAATTTCTATTGCAAACTCTGTAAGTGTTATGCCCTAGGTCCAATCAACTTTGGACATAAGCACTTTTAATGTATATAACTGATGCATATTTATGTCAAGATCTATTTAATTAAAATTAATATTTTAATTAATTAAATAATAAAATCCGTAGATTCAAGTCTTGACGATTTGTTAATCAAAAGGAGTTGTGATTGTGAGATACAAATCATATATGATTGAATCTTAAATCGTCCGTGGTCGTATGTAATAACGAGATACGGATATCGTTATTACGGATAGACCATCACGTGTGGCATTTCTTACTTATGAAGTAAGTAGTTGATCTCACAAGCTAAAGTGTGGAGACACTTGAATGAACACGTGAATGTTTTGTTATAGAACAAAACATTGGAGACCCGCTGAGAGATTCCACATGGAACACTATCTGAGTGTCAGTGGTTAATCTCTAACGTTCGGTAGTGGAATTGGTCCTTTGACTTGAGGTCATCATAGTGCCTTATATGAGGACAGTCATGCTTTGGTGATGTCGGATGTTGCTCTGTCAAGGGTCGCTAATACGGCATCGTTCGGGTATGTCAAGAATCGTATGAAGGTTGTGAATGATCAATAGAGGATTCGTCACTCTTAGATAGTAAGAGATTGTGATCTACATTTCATCCAGTTAAGTTGATAATGAAATCCTTGGCCAAGGTGAACTCATAAGTCGAAAAGGAGTTTTCGACTTACATTGACTTAACAGTAGGATAAAAGACATGATCGATAATTGAGATTGACACATATCCATATCTCATAATTGATCGGATCATATTGACGAAAGGATTATAGTTTCACGGTAAACGAACAAGTTTGGTTTGTCATATCATATGACATTTCCCGTCACATGTATTGCCCTGACACATTGCTAGATGTCAATCTGGGACGACGAATGTGAATTAATGATAAATTAAAAAGGGGTATTTTAATTTATCAATTTTGATTAGATCAAAATAATAATTCATGTCGTTAGGCATCGTGATTGGGAACCTAATGGGTCACACACAAAAGAGAACCAGAAGAATGTGATTTACCAATTAATTAATCGACAAGTGTTGGATGATTAATTAATTGGGTTGATTATTAGTAAGCCCGAATTAATTAATTGGATTAATTAATTCATGGACCAGATTTAATTAATTTGATTAATTAAATATTGGACCGGGTTTAGTTTAAGAGACGGGCCGAGCCCACTTGGACTTACATTAATAGGCTCCAGGGTTTGAAAAAAGGTTATGGATTATTCATTATTCTTGCTAGCACAAGAAAAGAAACCCTAGCCGTCATTCTTGTTCTCTGTGTGGATCACCATTGGAGGCTGGACAATTGGACAGCTTGGATTGCAGTTCGTGATCGTTCAAGTTCAAGAAAAGCATTGGAGTTCGTGAATCAGCAAAAGAGTTTGCAGAATTCATCAAGGTAAAATATTCTATCACAGTTTCTATCTAAACACAATGCGAATCCTGTTTGGGAATCGAAAATTGTTTAATTTCCGCTGCGCATGCATAAGTAGATTCCCAACAAACTCAACAACTCTTTTAACAGCCTAACTTTCTGGCCCTTTTTCTGCTAGCAATGGACCATTGAGAAGTTCTGTATTAGTTTCACTTTCGTTTAGTGGTTTTGGGGGACCTTTAATTATAGTCATTTCATGTTTGGTGTGTTCGGAGTTGGTTTTTGAGGGCTAATTGGAGTAGGTGTTAAGAAATGGGGGCTATTGGTAGAGAAGAATTGATGAATTGGGAGAAGATGCAAGTTGGAGGCAATGGAAATGAAGAAAAGATTGTGGTGTTGGTGCGTTTGAGGCTTTTGAGCGAGGTGACGGCGGTGTGCAGGCACTTTTGTTGGCTGGAGAAGGGAAATTGAGGTGAGGTGAGGTGAGGTGAGGTGAGGTGTTGGTGGAGGATGGGGTGGAGGAAGAGAGGGTAAAGAAGATCAACAGTAGTTTTTTTATTTCTTTTCTTTTCCGTTCTTTATAATCATTCTAAATGTTAAATACCAAGTTACCATTTTGTCCTTAATGAATTTGGTCAATTTTGATTATTTTTTGGGTCAACTGGACGGAAACCGTCAATTTGGACTCGGGTGCGAATTGTTTAAAAGTTTGGTACCGTGACCGCAATTTTCCCATTTGTTTATGAAGGTAATCGATTGCTTACTAGAGCAACGATACCCTTTCTCCATAGCATTTTACAACGATTTTTAATTTGAATTGACAGTTATTTGTTTCTTACGATTTTATCTTCATTTTTTATTTAGGGTGTGTTTGAGCTACATTATCTTAGAAGAATGTATTCTGAAATAGTAGATCGATGGAGATTGGAGAGCGTGTGGTTGAAAAAGAAGGAAAAGTTATTGATGTGATGTGAAATATTATTTTATTGAAAAATGTGTAGTTGAAAATGAGTAGAAAAATGAAAATAAAAATTTTAGAGCTTGTTTGGTACAGCTGAAAATTCAGTTAAAATTGAAAAATGAATGTTATTGTGTCCTATTCGTCTAATAAAAGTCAATAATAACGACTAATTTTTCAATTTTAATTAGATTTTAATCTCTACCGAACACACCCTTAATGTGTACCAAACAGGGGCATAATATAATAGATATAGGCATGTGCTACAACCAATGACTCGTTAGATATGAAAGAGATTTATGAGAAAGTTGTCTTAGTTTTTGTTTGAACATTATTAATTTGTAAAAGAACCTTCTATTCGGAAAGTGTTTTTAGGTGAAGTCACGTTTGATTAGTTTCCTTTAAAAAAAATCTTCTAACTAGAAAAAACACTTTCATAAAATTAGAGCATGTTTGACATGGTTTTTAAAAAGTCAAAAGAAGCTTTTGAAATCCAAAAGTTGATTTTGGATTCATACGACTAATTTTGTGAAAGTGCTTCTGATAATTAGAAGAACTTTTAGAGGAAATTGATCTTATATGACTTTCTTTTAAAATACTTTCGAAATAGAAAGTGCTTTTAAAAATTAGTTTACAAACAAAAATTAATATAATTTACTCCGAAAACTCTTCTACATGATGTAAAAGTAAAAACAAAAGTTATGTTAAACGAACTATTAGTCAAATGTGTCCAAAAACTCATTCTAACTTCTCAAAAGCTAAGTCAAACGACCCTTAAACAGAGTTGGGGAAGGACGGACGAAATCAGAGAATAATAATTTTTTATTTTTTTTACACAAATTATTTATTACATAAAAAAATTAAAGAAAAATTTAATTTTTTCCTCTAAAAAACTTATTGGGCTTGGACGAGCCTACGCTAAAGCCCAAGTTGCCCCATTCTACTCCCCTGCCTTGGATCCAGCCATCCAGGTAAATGTGATGGAAATGTTTCTTCTCTCTCCCAATTTTTTTCTTTAATTGAATGTTTTTCAGAATCATGTCTCTAATGCAGGGGTTGAAACTTTCACTGTGTTGAACTCCCTTCACATCTCACAACAAGAGGTGAGATTTATGCTTCTTTTGATTTTTTATTACTGCATATTTTTGCTGTGTTGCCATGTGATATTATTTTAATGAGTAATCAATTGTTTGAATGAAGTTAGGGTTTGGGGCTACGATAATCTGAATTAGAAAAAATCGCTATAATTTTGAATATGATATTTTATTTTACTTACTAATTTCAGTTCCAGCCTCGGCGTTCTATTTAACCCTCCCTTCACCCCCATTAATTATGGCGTATTTCACTTCAGGAAATTAGGGGTTTGTGGTAAATCAGTTTGTAATCTTAAATCTGAGCAAAATTGTTGCACTGAGAATGTAATTTAAAATTTTCAAGTAGGTTGTATTTTTGCCGCTGTTAATTTATGAAGCATGTGATTTGGGATTCCATTATAAAATTGTACTTTATTTTATTTATTTATTTCTGCTTTTCAATACTAGGTCTAGTTCAATGAGGCTAAATATATAGCATAAGAATTCGATAGTGCTTTCTGAAAAGAGGGTGTGAAAAGGGAGGAAATTTAATTTGGTATTCAATTCAGAATGTGGACATCTCCTCCCCGGGATGTAGATTTTGTTTTATATATTTGAATATTTTAATTTTTGTTTGAAAATTTTTATTCAAAATTTGAGATTAGGGGTTAATGTTATTCTGTTCTCGATTTTACCCTTTGCTATAGTTCCTGTCTATATTTAAAAGGTTTATTATCACTGTAAGATGCGAGTATGTATGTGCATGCACACAAGTACCTAATGGATCATACATTTCAAAGTCGTACTCATTTCTAATTGACGGTCTTGGAATTTTTGGCTAAAGTTTCAGGTTATTTACAATGTTTACATTTCCTGTCTGATCAAACTACATACAGATTTAGATATGGAAACCACCTCTGTTTCACATTCAACGCTAAAATCGAATAGTTGATTTTACTATGAGAAATATTCTTCTTTTACATATCTGATAATTTTAGTGGATCTGGGTATGGTTATGCTGTCTATCAAGAAGCGAAATAGAGAATTCATATAAAAAAGCCAAAAAATTAAATGAAAATGAGTTTACCATTCCATGTCCTAGCGATTAGTTTTGGAATAAGACTAGCGAAGTAGGCCACACAACCATATTAATGGACTCATCAAATTCTAAAAACACAGTAACTCTTTAGTTGATCAATTTCTGGCAAATGATGGAATCTGTAGAGGCTAAAAAAATGATGGAATCTGTAGAGGCTTTTTTCCTGAGTACATTGAAATATCATTCACTTGCATCATCTCCTTTTACATACTAATCCTGATTCATAATGTTTGGTCAAAGGTAGTCAACATAAAGAATAATAAGGCAATTACTATTGTCTTATGTTATTGTGCTTTTCACTACTATATAAAAGAGCGAGTTCCATTTTTACGGTTCATAAGCCGCGAGCCGAGCTGGATAACTCTTTGGCTCGGCTCGACTAAGCCTTCTAGGCCAAATTATTATTATTATTTTTTATTTAACGTTCGATTCAACATCTTACATAGACTTTGCCGAGCCAAATGGCTCGGCTCGGCTAAGCCGGTTTTTTTTATGAACGGACTTCCCAAGGTCCATTGCTGAGGTCCGTTCAGCGCGGAGAGATGAAGTTTTAATTTTTTTTTCTTTTTTAAAAGTAGTTTGTTTTACTTTTTAATGTTGCCTCGAAACATTGAGCAACTTATAAAAAAATTTTATGTAACTAATGTTTGACGTAAATATTTTTTTTATACCTACGCTATTATATAGTCAACTACATCATGTCACGTGCTTCTCACTAGTCTTCCTAAAAAGACTGTGTGCGCTTTTATTGGGCCATTATTTATCTTGTCTTTCCATTTACGGTCAAGGTATCTCAGAGATAATGGCGCACACATTTTTTTTGGCTGTAGTTATGGTCTGATTTTGGAAAGTAATAAATATAATCTGGCCTTTTCGTTTCAGGAGAATTATGAACAAGCATATATTTAACTAAAGCTAGTGAATGTAAAGATATAGCAAGAAAGAATTTCAGCAACTAAGGTATTATTGATGCACTAAATCATTTTTGTTTCAGAAAAATGCTTGAAGTTTAACTGTAGCTAAGTAGGCATATTATTATATGCAACAACTTTTTAAAATATGTGCGTGCGTGTCTTATCTATGTAATTACATATATGTATCTAATAAAAGTTATGTGCATGTGCATGTGCATGTGCATGTGCATGTGCATGTGCATGTGCATGTGCATGTGTGTTTGTGTATTTACATGCATATACTATATACACGTGCATATTCAATCACATATATGTGCAATATTATTTTAAAATTTATGTCTTGCTCTATTTTTATTATCTGCTTCTGAGGGAAAGGGGGTTCTTTCATGATGTGTGTTTCAGAAACACTAGTGCTTGATAATGGTGCGTATTAAAGGAAAGAAAAAGGCTTCAACCTCCAATGATCTCAATGAGAATGAGGTTTCTCAAGATGCTTTAGTTGAAACAGAGAAATCTGTCTCAATGATAGTTAATAAGGAGCAAAGCAGTGATGGTGCTTGTAGTGAAAATAAAGAAACAACATCAATGGACGTGACCAAAAATGAAGATGATGAAGAAAGAAAACATGAAGAACAAAATGTGATTGTCCATGCTCTAGTTGAAACAGAGAACTCTGACTCAATGATAGTTAATAAGGGGCAAACCCATGGTGGTGCTCATCGTGAAAATAAAGAAACAACATCAATGGACGTGACCAAAAATGAAGAAGATGAAGAAACAAATCATGAAGAACAAAATGTGATTGTCCATGCTCTAGTTGAATCAGAGAAATCTGACTCAGTGATAGTTAATATGGAGCAAACCAGTGGTGGTGCTCGTAGTGAAAATAAAGAAACAACATCAATGGACGTGACTAAAAATGAAGAAGATGAAGAAACGAAGTATGAAGAACAAAAAGTGATTATACAAAAGAGTGAAAAATTTCTGGAAGATGCTGAAGATATTCAAGGACTGAATGGCTATAATTTGACAGAAGAGTACCAAAAGAGTGAAAACACTCCCAAAGATGATGAAGATAATCAGAAAGGTCCAATGGAGGAAAACGATGAAGATAATCAAGAAGATTCAATGGAGGAATATGATGAAGAAGATACTTCCGAAGAAGAGAATGAAGTAAATGGAACTTTTGAGGATGATGATAGTGAAGTAGCTGCATATACTTTTGAGGATGAAGATAGTGAAGAAGATTCTACAGAAGAAGAAGAAGATGACAATGAAAAAAATGCAGAAGAAGAAGAAATTGCTGAAGGAGACGGTGAAAAAGGTGAAGAGTGTAATGAAGAAAATATGGGAGCACTTTGGAAGAAAAAGGCCAATAAATCTGGGGAAAGGATCAGAAAGAAGGTAAAAGAAAATTCCATTGCTAATGATAAAGATAGTGAAGAAAATAGAATGAAAGAAGAAGACAATGGTGCAAAAAAAGATAAAGAAAATGCTGAAGAGCATAATGCAGAGAAATTGGAAACAAGTTCAAAGGAGAAGGTCAAGAAATCTGGGGAAAGGATCAGAAAGAAGGTAAAAGAAAATTCCATTGCTAATGATAAAGATAGTGAAGAAAATAGAATGAAAGAAGAAGACGATGGTGCAAAAAAAGATAAAGAAAATGCTGAAGAGCGTAATGCGGAGAAATTGGAAACAAGTTCAAAGGAGAAGGTCAAGAAATCAAGGCAGAGGAACGGAAAGAAGGTGGAAGATGGAAGCTCCAAGAAAGTGGCATCTGGAGCTGAAGATAGGCCAGAATCATCAACCAAGAAGAAATCCAAGAAGAGGGCTGAGAGCATGGGAATGATTTTTATGTGCAGTTCTCAGACAAAGAATGACTGCTACCATTATAAGGTTCTTGGGCTGCCTGCTAGCAAGAGAGATTTGGTGAAGAAGATCTATAAAGGAATGAGGCTGTTTTTATATGACACTGATCTGAAATTGATGTATGGGATTTATAAAGCTGCAGGACCTGGGGGATATAACATCGAGCCCAAGGCCTTCAAGTCACAGTTCCCATCTCAGGTTAGTTCATACGCCATACTTCGAACTAATTGCATTTTCTTTCCTGCTTAGTGCATAGATTTTGTAAATAAATTACTTTTGATAGCATACATAGGTGTTTTCTTAAAGGAGTAGGTAAAATATTACGATAATGGAATCAAAAGAAAACGTGAACATTTTTTTTCATCTTTGTTGAACATTATTACTTTGTTGTGTTTCTTAATACTTCTATGTGAAATTGCTCATCGTTTTTTCCCGACCTGGGGATGAAATGCTGAGTGTAAACTTGCAGCATTGTTTGTAAAATTGGATCTTCACTAGCCTAGTTGACTGCCCTCATTTGATAGGAGTTAAGGAAAGCAGTTTCTTTTAGTTGTTTTTCCTGGGTGATCGGACGAATATGATTTTCTTTGTTAAGTATTTGCATTTATTTTTAAAAATTTTTGTCTGATGAAGAATAACCTACATCACCTTCTGGTCATTGTGGTAACTGTTTAAAATGATGCCTCTGTAAAACTTTGACATGACAATTGTATATGTAATCTGAAATAATGTGTGCATTGAGGAATTAGTGAAGACTTGGAGTTTCAGAAATATCTAAAAGTGAAGATTGTATAAATTAATGACGAGAATGTTAATAGTAAAATGATGTTTGTCACATAACTATAACATGTTGATCAAACAAAGAATCTGCTTGGTGTGTCTGTGTGATTTTTCTTCTAAGCTATTCCTCCTATATTGAAAAGAATTTTGTTGAATTATGAATTGATACCAAGATTCCTACTGATGTCCAAATGTCAAACATCTTCAAGTTTTCTAGAATTTATAATAAGTAGAAACATGACACGAGAAAGAAATAATGGCAAAACCTTTGGCGGTGAATTGTGATTGCAGGAATTTTTTGGTGATTAGAACTGAAGAATAGTTATACTTCCTTTACATGTTCCAAGATTCTAGCCATAGTTATACTTCCTTTTGGTTACCACGATTTATCAATGGGCTCATGAAAAGGATTTATGAGCATGACTTGAACTTTTAAGCATTTTTATGTAATGTGAAAATTCATTAGTTGTAAGTCTCTCTCTTGGAACTCCTTTCCCATGTACTGCTTCCATGTCCATTGAATAATTAGGCACACCATTTTTAGGAACGACTTGAGGACATGAAGTTGTTAATGCCAGTTGACGTTAAGAAATCAGGACATTTGTTGTCTATACTTCCAATGATGGTTTTAGCGTTCGGGGTCTCCGCCAGAAATGACAGTCCTATTTATATATTTTAGATTATACGGTCATGCACCTATTTTTATTTTTTCTTCCCTTCTCTTTGTAGGACATGGTCTAGTGGGCCTGAAAGATTTAGGTTTTTAATATATTTGGTTGGGAGGTCAAATCAATTGGCATAAAGATATAAAAAAGTTTGTTTCTTATACTTTATTGTTTCTATTGATGTTTTCTGTTTTTGTGGTTTTGGCAAGTGAATGAACTCCCAAATTTCTTACCTGAACATTCACTATTAATGGATGGCATAAAGTGAAATGTGGGGCCTCTTTTTGTAATATCTTAAGAAGCATATTATAGAGTCAGGTTCTGTATTTAGGATCCAGTTCATTTTTCACATTTTGTTATCCTTTTCTGCAACTAGATTTCCTTGCTCCCGTGGTTATGTTATAATATCCATCTGGTGTAAACTTGTTAACTTTGTTAATGTTCAAAATATTTCCCGATTCTGTTAAATTACTCATTACTCATTATGATAGTTCTAGTACTTTTACAGTTAATTGGGTTCTGTGTTCATTGCTACCTTAATATCTAGAACTTATCTAAAATCAAAGAACCTTGAACTTGCTTAGTCTGTAAATGGTCAAAATATTTTTGGATTCTCTTAAATTACTAATTGCCGTCTTCTATTACTTTTACGAGGCAATTGCTTTTTTGATTCATTGCTACCTAAATCTGCTATAACTAGCTTTACTTAGGACATTAAACTATTTAATCTTTTTGTTGGTTTTCTCATCTTTTGTGGGAAAATTTATAACATTGCCTTCTCTGAGATGAGTGATGACTAATCCATACATGCAGAAAGTTGAATATGCAAGTTTCATGACGGCAAAAGAATTATGTATTATAGCAAATATTTAAAAAATTCTCTAGAAGTGTCTTCGCTTCTGAAATCGTCTTACATATGTTTGATCCAGATAATCCATGTTAGAGAACGAAATAGTGAACTTCCAAATCAAGCTTCACTTTACCTATCTTTAGTTATTGATAGAATGAAATAAAATAAATAATAGATGAACAACCTTTACAACACAATATCACTATTTCAGCCAGTATAATACTTTTTTCTCCATTGTGCTATCATTGTTTAAAGTCTTAGGGGAAGATGCAAAAATAATGGAAGTCTTTGCTAGAGTGAATGAACTTGCCTTATTTTTCTTGTTTTGATTGGCTGAACCTGTAAGGGAGGAACATGAATTATGTCCCCTTTTATCTTTTTCATTTTCTACAGTCTTAGTTTTGGCTGATTCTACATGTTCCAACAATTCTTTGCTGATAAAATTTTATCTTTTTAGAATCTGGGAAGTGGCTATTCTCAAGCTTCTGACATTTCTACGATGAGTGTCATTAATGATAACTATTAATTTCTGTTTCCATTCTATTTGGCATCCAATATTTAGGGCATAGGACAAACCATGCTCTATTATTGGAAGTTTCAATAAGCTTGTCAAGTAATAAAATCAGAGGAAGTCTGATTTTCCTTTATTTAGAACAATATCGTTGCAATACCATTTTCATATTTGTTCTCTCTCTCACAGGGCACATTTTATTCATAACTGTGTTTTTGCAGCTGTGCTTCACTGCTCAATAATCAGGCAGATTGGCCTATTCATTAATTCCTTAGTTTTTGGTTGTTTATCTTTACGAACCCCTTTGCCACTCATTCTTCTAAATGAAAAAGATCCATTTTGAACAATACGAATTAATAAAGATGGAAGTCCTTAAAGAAGTCTGGTTGATATGACTCTATATTTAGATTGCTTCTTTTCCTCTCGTTATAATGCAACTGACTCTTCCATTTCTTTATGGAACTGATTGTCTGCCGGGTGTTCACACATCTAATATTGACATTTTAGCAACCTATTAAAAGTTTATTAGGCCAAGTAATTTGATGTGTCTCTTTCAAAATATAATGGGATAGCAGCTGTTTTAATTTTTTTTTGATAATTGTGGATGTCTTGCGCGCACCTCGACTAATTCATTATTATTTNTATTTCTGGATTCTCTTAAATTACTAATTGTGGGCTTCTATTACTTTTACGAAGCAATTGCTTTTTTGATTCATTGCTACCTAAATCTGCTATAACTAGCTTTACTTAGGACATTAAACTATTTAATCTTTTTGTTGGTTTTCTCATCTTTTGTGGGAAAATTTATAACATTGCCTTCTCTGAGATGAGTGATGACTAATCCATACATGCAGAAAGTTGAATATGCAAGTTTCATGACGGCAAAAGAATTATGTATTATAGCAAATATTTAAAAAATTCTCTAGAAGTGTCTTCGCTTCTGAAATCGTCTTACATATGTTTGATCCAGATAATCCATGTTAGAGAACGAAATAGTGAACTTCCAAATCAAGCTTCACTTTACCTATCTTTAGTTATTGATAGAATGAAATAAAATAAATAATAGATGAACAACCTTTACAACACAATATCACTATTTCAGCCAGTATAATACTTTTTTCTCCATTGTGCTATCATTGTTTAAAGTCTTAGGGGAAGATGCAAAAATAATGGAAGTCTTTGCTAGAGTGAATGAACTTGCCTTATTTTTCTTGTTTTGATTGGCTGAACCTGTAAGGGAGGAACATGAATTATGTCCCCTTTTATCTTTTTCATTTTCTACAGTCTTAGTTTTGGCTGATTCTACATGTTCCAACAATTCTTTGCTGATAAAATTTTATCTTTTTAGAATCTGGGAAGTGGCTATTCTCAAGCTTCTGACATTTCTACGATGAGTGTCATTAATGATAACTATTAATTTCTGTTTCCATTCTATTTGGCATCCAATATTTAGGGCATAGGACAAACCATGCTCTATTATTGGAAGTTTCAATAAGCTTGTCAAGTAATAAAATCAGAGGAAGTCTGATTTTCCTTTATTTAGAACAATATCGTTGCAATACCATTTTCATATTTGTTCTCTCTCTCACAGGGCACATTTTATTCATAACTGTGTTTTTGCAGCTGTGCTTCACTGCTCAATAATCAGGCAGATTGGCCTATTCATTAATTCCTTAGTTTTTGGTTGTTTATCTTTACGAACCCCTTTGCCACTCATTCTTCTAAATGAAAAAGATCCATTTTGAACAATACGAATTAATAAAGATGGAAGTCCTTAAAGAAGTCTGGTTGATATGACTCTATATTTAGATTGCTTCTTTTCCTCTCGTTATAATGCAACTGACTCTTCCATTTCTTTATGGAACTGATTGTCTGCCGGGTGTTCACACATCTAATATTGACATTTTAGCAACCTATTAAAAGTTTATTAGGCCAAGTAATTTGATGTGTCTCTTTCAAAATATAATGGGATAGCAGCTGTTTTAATTTTTTTTTGATAATTGTGGATGTCTTGCGCGCACCTCGACTAATTCATTATTATTTTCTAATTTTCTGCATTTGCTCATGCTACATGGTGTATTGTAGTTTCTATTAATACAATCAGCTCCACGGGTGTGATAGTGGTAGGAGATTACTCTAATTGTGTACATGTTTCTATGACAAAACATGTTTCTATGACAAATCAAAATATCTGTATGACTCAAAACATCCAGCGGTCAACACAAATCATGCTACTAAGCGGTTATTTTGCCAAATTTATCAGCATGGACTTTATTTTTGCTTTTAATGTGTCCATTGACAGATGTATGCTGGAGCTATTTTAACTTGTTCTTGTTTTTAATCTACAATGCTTGATGCAACCTCCTTGTAAGTTCATAATTGTCGAGAGGATTGTCTCAGAAACAAGCATTAGACATGTATGTGTTTTGGTTATGAAAATTTACCTCGCGGGTTTTTATAATATACCTCCACTGAACCAGTTGAATGAGGATCGGAATTATCTCGATTTTGATTGAAAACTGTACATCATGTTAGGTTCGATTTACTATTTTCGAGGACTGTTTGCCCGTGGCTGAGGAGAAGTTCAAGATGGTAATCAAGGACAACTATTTTACAAGAAATAAGTTTGATTGCCAATTGACATCATCACAGGTACTTGACATTGCCTTTATTACTGATAATAGTTATGGGGTTTGAAGAATACTGTGCAAGGACACTGTTGCCATCTGATCCCATACCGCATCTTGGCCACTGATGGTTTTCTTCTATAGGTCAAGAAGTTGTGTAAGCTTTTTGTACCTGCCAGGAAAGTTAACCAGTCCAAAAGGGTGGGAAGGCAGGGGAAAGCAGAAAACCCTACACCCGTGCACCGAGAAAGAAAGAGGAGGCGGAGAGGGGATGATGGGACACCTATGCACCGAGAAAGAAATAGGAGGCGGAGAAGGGATGATGAGAGGCGCACTTCTTTGAGGGAGGAGCGTAGGCAGCATGAGCCTCCTCGTAAGCGTCAAAGAGATGTTGTTACACCTCCTGTGGCACCACAGTGGCAGCGTCCACTGTTACCAGCACCAGCACCTCAACCACTTATTGTTCCTTCATATGCATATAGGAGGACACCGGAAGTAAATGTTTACAGGCTAGATCCGTACTTAAATGATCGTGATCCTTATAGAGGTGGTCGAGATCCATATGTTGTCCGCCGTGACCCTTATAGAGAAGGGCTAGATCCAAATATACAACTCCTCGATTCTTCCAGAGATGACCGACATTTGACACCTCGGGATACTTATAGGAGGGAACCAATATCGGTGCATCCTGATGTCTACAGGCAGGATCGACTGGTTTATAGTGATTCTTATAGACAGGATGAGCCGATAGAATACCGTGATCTTCGGTCTTCAAATTTGGAAACTACACGGCAGGACGAGATTGGCAGCCATGATTTCTATGTTCCATATCGAGTTCATCTATCAAATTTGGAAACTAGGCGAAGAGACGAGATTGTCGGTGATCCCTATGTTTCATACCAAGATCGTCCATCATATGCTGACTCTTCGTATTCTACAGAGCATCATTCTCGAACAGGCTTGGTACCTGAGTATCGTCTTGCTGGTCCCTTAACTGATCATCTTCCCACTAGGGATCCACGTCCTGAATATCGCTCTCGGGGAACCTTATCTCGATATTGAAGTTATTGTATGATGAGGACACCATTCCATTGCCTGCTCCTTTTTATGGTTCGTTTGGTATTAAATTGCTCGTCTAGCTTTTGTTTGGTTTCTGATTAGTTTGAAGTTGTATTACTTTCGGACCGTAAATAAATTTGGCAAACTTAAATACTATGGTATGCCATTTTAACTTTTCCTCGTGATGGTTATTGATCTGTACTAGAATATTTCCTTGCAACTACACATGCACATGTAGTAGACTTGGGTTAGGAGCTTTAAGTGGGATTTCACTTTGGTCCCTGAACTTCGGTTTGTGAAACACGCATGTGTAACTGGAAATTAAGATTAGTTATAATATCAGTTGTCAAGGCAAAATATTCATTTTTGTGTTTCATAGAGTTAATTGGAGTGCCTAAATTGAAACAAATTGAAAGTTTTGAGAGACTTACAATGTGTGTAACTATTACATGATTTGATATTTTTGTTAAAGAAAGTGCCTAAACACCACTTACTCCTTTGTTTCTTCAAGCTTGACCCAAATGAGACAAAAAACATATTGCTTTTGTTTGCAATAGCATATAATTGGTTTAAATTATAAATAGGTAGAAAGTGAGTGATAGATAGATTAGCATTTTGTGGATTTTATGAGGTGTAAATAAAAAGTAAGTTTGACCAATTGTGTTAACAAAATAAATAAGTGCCAAACAAGGGCTTAACTTGAAGTTGCATTTCAGCACTCACTTGATCGACAAACCTTCGATTTACCTCTAGCTCTATAATTGACATTTTCTAGTTTCTGAAAGCCTTCTTGGCTTAGCCTTTTTTCTCAACTTGAATCCCGGACAAAGTGGTAGAGAAGATGGTGGGGAGATTGGTGTCGTTTAATTTGTAATATGTAATAGTTTTATTTTGGTCATATAGAACACCAACATATAGAAGAAAGGTTGAAAATGTTCATAATATTTTTAGTTATATTTTCTAATGCTATTAATTATCGACAAAAAATTTCATAAGAAAATATAAATTTTTAAAATTGGGAGCTTTCGATGAATCGAAGCCTTAAACAATCATCTAACTCTCTATTATTTGAGTCAACACAATTAAAAATTTAATATAACATTACATCACATCACACCTCATCTATAGATAAATAAAACAAGCATGCTACACATAAATCACCATGTACATTTTTTCTTACACTTTGCAACATTGCCACAAATCATTGGATAGTTTAAATTTTTCACAATTTTTCCACCTAATCAACACTTGCCAACACTGTCAATGTCAACAATCATATCAAGAAAAATGTGTACAAATGACATTTTCCTAAATAAAATTTGTATAATGACTCCATTGCTTGAAAGTTAATGAACTCAAAGTTTACTTGGATATTAGTTTAGTCAAATATGCTTAATGCTTGCCTGCAGAATTTATAATTGCTTAATTCAGCTTGACTATGAATTTTGTGTAATAAAAATAGCAGTCTTGATCTCCCGTCCCTAATGAATAGAATAAAAAAATTTCCACTGCAGGTGTGGCAAAAGAACATTAATTATGATTATCTGTGGTGGAAGTTTTTTATGGTTCTCTAAAATAGTGAGAATCATAATTAAGGATATCTTGTCACATCAGTAAAGAAAATGTTTTATCATGTTCGAAGATCAATTCCAATAAAAATAGACAAAAGAAGAAGACAGTCTTTCCCTTTTTTCCTTTTAACATTTTTTTAACTTTCTTTCTTGTTTCTCATTTTTTTTCTTTTGTGAGGGTGCTGGGGTATGGGTGTGTTTTCAGGAGTGAAGATTAAATAAATAAATCTTGAAGTGAGATATTTCAACATGGTATGAGAACAATGGAAGGTTATTTAAAGTCTTACAGTCACGCAATTATAAGAATTGAGCAGTTGTTAAATTTTTTTTTTTTTTATTTTATCGGAAATAATCTTTCTCTACACCTCAGAGGCGTCTACATTTTTTTAAAAAATATTTAAGTCACTTGATTAGAAGGAAAAAAAAGAAATAAATAGTAAGAGTGTGATATCAAACATGCCGCATAAACTCCGACTTGAACTATATATAATTTGTTGCGTCACAGTTGAACATTATATCTGATGTTTGTAATCGTGATTCCTCTTAAACAATCACTTGAATTGGTGTAGTGGCATGGAAGATTTTAATACAGATCGATCAATATACCTATTTTTCTAAAAATAAAATAAAATTTGTTGTACATTATAATTTACACATTCTTTTACACATTATTTGGTTTATAAGTTTTGATCCAATTAAATCTCGTCAAATTATCTGTTAGTAAATAAATTTGTAAATTGTAATGTACATGAATCACAACCATTTTTCTAAATTAGGCCAAATCCTACCAAATTTGACACACAACATTCGGATAGAGAGTAAAAATTCAAATTGAAAGAAAAAAGAAAAGAAAAATTAATAGCACCAATTTGGTGACCACAGATATGGGTATAAAAATGGGTCCCAGCGGTTGGCATTAATTCTACGAACATCTCTGAAGTCTGAACATAAAGATGTAATCTGTCAGTCAAACTGAGTTTTGCAGTACGCCCATTTCTTCTCTAATTCTTATTCCAAAACAATCTGTTAGGCCCACACCTCAGACTGTTTTGGTCAACATTTCATACTTATGGTATGGCTCAAACCCAATGTATTTTGTTTGAAGTGAAATTGTGTTTTAAATTTCTCTAGTCAAAAAAAAGTTTTTTTTTAGAGGAAGTTGATTTAATATTTACTTTTTTTAAAAGTACTTTTGAAATAGAGTTTTTTTTAAAAAAAGAAATTAAGTTCACTTTTTAAGAAAACTCTTCTACAAGAAGTAAAAACAAAATTCATGCCAAATGGTGCACAAGTCAACTTTCTCTAAAGCTATTATAACAAGATGAATAAATTTTTTAAAAGCACATAAAATAATTTTTTGCTTATCAAAAATCTTGTCAAAGAGAAGCTAAATATTATAAGACGAAATCACAATATTTCAAAAGTACACATATCAAATCACAATATTAAATGTTCTTGACATTTCAAATGTAGTTCTCGACACTTCGTGTCAATGAGAAAAATTGCATTTATTGTGATTTGATAATTGTACTTTTGAAATAAATAGGTTAAAGTTATGTGTCAAAATTTTATTGGCCAATAAATTTTTTAATGAAGTGGACATTTTTGTGTTTATGTGGAATTATAAATTGTTAACAAGGATATTTTGGTCTAAATTATATCAAAATGGACATTTTTGTAATTGTGGACATTTTTGCAAAGGGTAATTATATTACCACTACAAAATTTAATTACTACACCACATTATAATCACACCACAATTAAAATTTATTTTTAATAGATACACCACAACAAATTTACAACTATACCCCTAATAAAAAAGAAAAAATTAGTATTGTGGTGTAATCATCATCCTAGTATTATTCCTATTTTCTCATCCTTTCAACTGGAAATTTTCATTACAATGAAAAGATTTACTGAAATTACTTTTTCTTATTTGTTTATTTAAAGAGGGAGAAGATAAAGAAGAATACATCACAAGATCCAACTTAAGACAATCAATCACAATGAAAAAATATCACTACGCCCAGAATGTTGTCTAAATATTGGGAGGTGTGGCGTAATGACAATCCGGTGTGCTTGCTCTGCCTTTCTGTTACCACCATGATCTGACCCCTCGTCGCCTGAGAAGACTGGATTTGTATAACCTGAACGGCGGTTCCATCAGAGGCAAAAAGCCCTCCAATCTCCTGTTTCTGCTGCAAAGTAACACCACCCACAACCCCAAGATTCATCTGCTGAAACCGCTCTTCAACTCCAAACTTCGGATTCCCAAATGGATGGATCAAAGAATTGTTTGAACAATACTGGTAGTCAAGATCTTCATTCGGGAGTTGGTATTTCAACGTGAAGGGCTGGTTGTTTAACAGGGTTTTCGAGAGGCGTTGGTGGAGATCAGAAAGGGAGGTGTGGCGTAATGAAAAATACATCACAAATTCACAAGTTTGTGCAAAATGTACACAGATTATTCATTGATGGACGAACAGCCGATACAAACTCAGAAAGTATCATTAAAGATGAAA
>CAIGRF010401658.1:30589-47306 GCA_903798235.1 Fraxinus ornus
TTCATGTGTCATTCAATTTCCGGGCTAATGTGATATGACTTTTTTTAAAAAAATAAAAATAAAATTATGTTACTTTAATTCTTACCTTATGGCGTTCTTCAATGAGATGTTAAGGAAAAAAAAAAAAAAAGAAATTACGTTTTATATTTATGGTGTACCAATAATTTATTTAATTAAAACCCTAATTATGTAATTTTACTTAATGATATTTAAGTAAATAAGAAAATTATGATGTACTAAATAAATTTTGTAGTGGTAATATAATTACCCTTTTGCAAATTGACACAAAAAAAAAGTGGACATTTTGCGAAATTTCCTCATATTTAAAAAAGTAGTTATTCTTCATCGGACGCATTATTCATTTTTTATTATGTCCTCGATAGAATAAGTGAGTAGTAAGTTACATCCGTAACCCCGTACATGTTAAAACGTGGGACGACACGACTTCCTTCTTCCGGCAATTTAGCCGGGAATGGTGGCATCTAATTTATTACACCATTCTCAATTCAACATTAATGCTTTTGTCAATGCGTACATAGTTATTACTTTGACTAGAATGTCGGTCCACTTCATTCTACTAAATTAATATCCACCTAACTCATTGATTTCATTTATTACAACTTTTTACTCGTCCACCCCATTTATATAGACTTATTTTTTCACACGAATTAAGAATTATTATTCAATGTTATTGAAAAAATAATTATTGCCAAAAATTTTCTTAATTTACCCTCATTTAATTATCAATAATTAATAGTAAATAATTTTTGGAAATAGTAAGGAAATAAGGATATATTAGTAAACGAAAAAAAAAAAACATTTTTAATAAAGAAACAAGAATATATAATTGAGACCAGAAAATAAGGAACGTGAACTTATATAAATGGGACGAGGTAAGTATTAGTGTATGACAATTGTACCGTCGTTGCTCTGTAAATTATTACTATCGTATCATTAATCATTCCCTATTAATATGAGGTTTTGGATCTTAATAAAATACATACAATTATATTGAATTCTCTCTTTTGTTCTCTTTTCACTCTAATTTATAACACATTATCAACACGAGTCTCTTAAAATATGTTAACAAGGGTATTTTGATCTAAATTCTTTCAAGCATAATGTACTCCAAGCATAACTCCATTTAGATTACACCACTTGTGCATTATGGATGCAAGTATAATCCAAGTGGACATTTTATGAAATTTCCTCAAAAGTAGTTATTCATCGGACGCATTTATTCATTTTTTATTATGTCCTCGATCGAATAAGTGAGTAGTAAGTTACATCCGTAACCCCGTACATGTTAAAACGTGGGACGACTTCCTTCTTCCGGCAATTTAGCCGGGAATGGTGGCATCTAATTTATTACACCATTCTCAATTCAACATTAATACTTTTGTCAATGCGTACATAGTTATTACTTGGACTAGAATGTCGGTCCACTTCATTCTACTAAATTAATATCCACCTAACTCATTGATTTCATTTATTACAACTATTTACTCGCCCACCCCATTTATATCGACTTATTTTTTTCACACGAATTAAGAATTATTATTCAATGTTATTGAAAAAATAATTATTGCCAAAAATTTTCTTAATTTACCCTCATTTAATTATCAATAATTAATAGTAAATCATTATTGGAAGTAGTAAAGAAATAAGGATATATTAGTAAACGAAAAAAAAACATTTTTAATAAAGAAACAAGAATATATAATTGAGACCAGAAAATAAGGAATGTGAACTTATATAAATGGGAAGGGGTATAAATTATTATCATTACGTGAACGTTGACCGTTGTTGCTCTATAAATTATTACTATCGTATCATTAATCCTTCCCTATTAATATGTGGTTTTGGATCTTAATAAAATACATACAATTATATTGAATTCTCTCTTTTGTTCTCTTTTCACTCTAATTTATAACACGTTATCAACACGAGTCTCTTAAAATCAAAGCAAATTAGTTAGAAGGTAATAATTTTTATACACATAATCATCGTCGCATGTACCAAAATTAATTTGGTGACATGTTATCAATTCACGTATCCAATTAATGTTTCTGTATTGGTTTATGGACTTAAACAAACATATAGATAGAGGATTTATACATAACCGTTCTAGTGTTTATTTTATTATAATGATTATTTTACTAATACATAAACTAATGAATCATGATTATTTTATTGTACTATGAATCATGATTAATTTGTATGTGTATCGTATCTGCATTCATATCCTATTTGTATATCTTGTTGGCGTGAATTTTATGTAAATTCAATAATGACACTGTTTATGCATGTATTTATTTAATTAATGATGAAACTAAATTATTTAGGCCCCGTTTGATAAACATGATTTTTCATCTATTTTTTAATTTTTGTACCTATTTGATAACAAAATTTTTCCCAAAAAACGTTTTCCTCCTAACACCTCACGCGCCATTTGGTTTTTTGGTTTTTCAATTTCCAGGTTTTTTTTTTTGGCAATTGGAAAAAACAAATGGACACAATGGTAAAAAAAAACTATCACTTTTATTGACAATTTTCATGTAAAACAAAGTCAAACGAAATGAATGATATTCGGTATGATGATTTTTTTTTGGACAATTGGAAAAAATTCTAAACCCAATGGTAAAAAAAATTATCACTTTAACGGACAATTTTCATGAAAAATAAAGTCAAACGGACACCAAACATTCAACATTTTTTAGGTGAAAAATTATACTAATCAAATACAATTCTCAGTAAAACAAATTCTAAGCAATTCAATTCCCTAAAATTCATTTTCTTTCCATCTATTTTTCACCTTCACAATCAAACGGACCCTTACAGTAATATTTCAGAAGGATATTATATATTATTCTTGAAAAGAAAATATTTTTCATCAATATAATCTAGAAAAAGTGTTGTATTTTATTTTTAAGAAAAATCTTAGATATGTTTATTACATATAGGGCATGTTCGGTAGAGATTAAAATCGAAAAACTAACCGTTATTGTTAACTTTTATTAGACGAGTGGGACCCAACAACAGTCATATTTTCAATTTTAATTGAATTTTAAGCACGACCGAACATGCCCATATTTTGTTGTTGCTCCTGAAATAAAACATCATTATAATTAATATTTCAGAAAGAATATTATTTGCTCATATGTAGCATGCATTTTAATTCTCAATATTTCAAAAGAATATTGATATGTTGCTAATGAAGAAGCATAGCTCCATAAATATTATATTTTCATAAAAAATATACTCCTGGAGAGTTAATGTTTTATAAATAATATTTTGTTATTGCTCATGAAGTAGCACACCATTATTTATGTTTTAGTTATATTTTACTTGTTCTCGAACAGTTGATTGCTCCTGAATAACGTGAATTATAATTTTTTAATATTCCATAAGAATATTGAAATATTGCTATTGAAGAAGTAATAATAAAATACAAATTACTCTCGGAATAACGCATGTTTCGAATAAATATATCATTTTGAATTTATGTTTATCCCTGAACGAAAACGTATAATTATGTCATGTTGACATCAATTAGTTTAACTACTTAATCGATTATTATATGATTATATAATGTTTAATCATATTTTCAAAATTAAATAATTGAATTATATCTTATATTGAATCAGAATTTTAATTTAATTATACTGTTTGGCACGACCAATTAGACCATCACTGGATCAACAGTGATGCGAAATTAAAAAATCAAATGGACATTCAACGAAGAATCAAAAGATTATTTAATTAAATGAATTCCTATATGTTATTTGTTCTCTTTATTGAAAATTCATTATTAAACATTACTAGCTAAAATATGGATTGAATTTCTCATATTTCTGAAAAATAATTAGGATGATAAATGGGCCCCATCATCCTCCACGTTGACCATCTAGATATTATTTGTATCCAATATATTTAATACAAATAATATATGATTGCACGGTGATTGCAACTTGAAGTTTGTGAACTAATTAGATTATGAGCATAATCTTCAAATTATATAATAAAGACTATGTCTCGTTAATGCTACGAAGTCTAAATCTCAATTTTTTTAATAACTGTTAGCTGCGATGTCGATAAATGGTTTAATATTATTATTTGTTAAACGACTCCAATTAATTTAATTGAGAAAAAATACTTCTCATTTCTGTTTAGGAAATGTTATTACAATTGGCTTATGGCCAGAGACTAATTTTTTCGTCTAATTTTTTTTTGTTATTGTAATATATGTAAAATTAATCCACCATAATACTCTGAAATAGTAAGTAAAGAATCCTCAAAATAAATGCGTAGTTTGAATCCTTACTCCAATTGGGTGATATTTTATAATGCGGTTTATTAATTATCAATTTTGATCGGAAAATTCTCCCAGCATTAAGGGAAGGAATTAAGAAGTTAGAAATAATGTACAAATACATCATTATCTAAATCATCACAAAAGATAATTCGAACTAGAAGTTTGAAAGATAATTCATTTAGATGTATTTACTGATCAAAGAGATCAACAATATCTCATGCCCCATTTTTAAAAAGCTCCAACAAGAATTGATGTCCTGGGAGGACTATTTGTTAATATTATATTTGATAAAGTTATGGAATGCTTGAAATGTGAGAATATTCGATTATAGTGTAAAAGATTTTAAACGAAAAATGGAGCAATTAGCAAAGATGGTCACATTAAAGAGACATATACTCTTGATGAGTATTTATGCATAACAAATTATAAAACCTCAGAAGAGGTTCAAGTATTGAGATATCTTAATAAATTATGTCATTATGAAAAATGAAATAGAATCAAAAAAGAAAAAGAAAAAGCTGTCGATAACACTCATGCATATGACGTACTACATCATATTATGAATAACTAGAAATCCAAATAAATTCGCTAAAGCATATCGATCGAAGTAATGATTGATCAAATAAAATGATGTGATCATACTAAAATTGAATTTATTATAGAAACTTGAAGTTTCTGGACGCGGTCCTAGTAAAATTAAACTTATTAAAGAAATCTGAAGTTTTCTGGATCTATATTCTAAATACCTAAATGTGTATACTTTTGCGAAATGAAAATGAAAAAACAAAATAAAAAATAAAAAAAGTACAGTCATAATATGAAATATTCGACTCTTTACATAATGAATTTCGCGAAAACTTGTTTAAATAGATAAGTTATCATGTGGGGGTGTAATCACAAGTTTTCATCTTGTTAGCGTGACAATACATGAAATTTGATATGAATGTAATAAATTTGATTACGGCCACTTATTTGGCATGTCTATTAATGTTACATTGAAATATTTAATATGTTTGAAGCATATCATTTAAGTGATATTATCATGGGCGGAGTAAATAAGCGTTGCACCTATTTTTTTCCTTGATCAATGTTTTGTTCCATTAGATTTTTCTGGCAATATTTTTTTTAATTAGACAACTTTTGTGGGTACTCTTATTCTTCATTAGGACTTTTTCTAATAATGTTTTAACGAGATATATTTTTGTGTAATGAACGTCCATAATTTAAAAGAGATCAACATGAGTTATTTTTCGAATCATCATATTACTACAATCATAAAGGGTTGATAAATATCTCGCATGAAGACGACATTATTTGAAGATATTGACGTATAAGATAATGATGAATTGATACAAGAATTGGAATCAGGGGGATCATCTGTACTTTTTTCCCTTCGATTAAGTTTTGTCCCACTGTGTTTTCTTGACAGGGTTTTAACGAGATAGCATTTTATTACTCCAAACTATTTGTACTCTCTTTTATATGTTAGCATTTTGTCCCATCGAATTTTTGTCAAACAATGTTTCATTGAGATAGATATTTTGTAATGTGTCATTCAAGGATGAGTGTTGTAAATGATAAGTTCATTAGTGAATGACAATTCTACATCTGCAGCTCTAAAAATTATTACTATTATATCCGTAAGGCCCTATAAATATGTGGTTTTTGTTCTCAATAAAACATACAAAATACTATTGTCTTGTCTTTTTTGTTCTCTTTTACTATCTAATTTATAACATCTATATATTAATAATATTCAATATATCGTACTAAACATGTTATTAATGCTTAGTCCAAGATAATTCAAAATATCGACTAGTATTTGTGCTCGACTCTAATTTTTCTAGACTTATGTTTCTCTTTTCTTAAGAGAGGGACAAGATAAACTAGACAAATCATAGGATTAATAATGTAGTTAATAAATTAGTAGAAAATCAGATATGCTGAATCACAAGACACCAATTGTAAAAAGTTAAAAAATACTAAGAGAATCTAAGAAAAAATTAAAATAAGAGAACAAATCCAAGAAGAAAATAACATATTAGTGGTGGACTTAAAAATATAAAATCGAAATATACTTATCCCAGTTATCTTCCAAAAGATACGCTCCAAATATACAGTTATATGAATATATGGCTAATATTTCATGCAAAAAATTCAGACTATACTTAGAGGATGTTTGGTGTAAATTAAAATCAGATTTTTAGTGGATTGTGATAGAAATTTTGAAATATATAGTTGAAAAGACGTGGAACCCATAAAAAATGTAATATTGATTATTTGACTTTGATTTAAAATTAGATTTTAATCCGATCCAAACAAGCCCTTAAAATATACTAAAATCTTTTTAACAATAATTACGTTTCTTTAATAAAGTAGATGTCTATTGTTGTCCTTTGTGTCGATTGAGAACAAAAGACTGTTAAGTTTTTGTTTATTTGCACAATTTATCCTTTTGTTTTTTCTTATTTGTTGAAGTTGAATAAATATGAATGTCATGTTGGAATTTGGAATTTTGTTTTGTTGATTTGACTTGTGGTTGTTCAACTAATTTAGGGTTTGACCCCAAACCAACCTCCACTTGCTTGATTATGTTCCAACCGCCCGCTGTTTAATTAATGATCTACGATTATGGTTGTCCCTACTAATTATTTCTTTCTTACTTGATTGTTAATATAATTCAAGAACAAAATGATTTTGTACTCATGAATAGCTGGTTAGTTGTTAGACATTTATGACGGTGTTTGATGAAAATGGGTTGTGAGACAGACTGGACAAAGCGCGGTTTGAAGACACCCTGAAACGTCAACACTCATGGGAATATTACTAGGACGTGGAGAGTCTTGGCATTATGGAGTGTTAGGACGTAGTGCCCACGAGAATTGACTGGTATAGTTATTTTTACTTGTTTTATTTTGTTTAACCTTAGGACGAGGGTATTTTAGGCATCAAAGGGTGGGAGTTTCTTGCACTTTATTGCTAATTAAAAAAAATTCTAAGAGCGATATAATCTTTGGCTTTTTTTTTTAAAATTAAAATTCAATCATCCTCAAGTATTTTGTCGAATGATCACAATTAGATTAAGATGTTGTTTGATTTTTGATATTTGTGTTGTATTAGAGTCNTGCTGAATCACAAGACACCAATTGTAAAAAGTTAAAAAATACTAAGAGAATCTAAGAAAAAATTAAAATAAGAGAACAAATCCAAGAAGAAAATAACATATTAGTGGTGGACTTAAAAATATAAAATCGAAATATACTTATCCCAGTTATCTTCCAAAAGATACGCTCCAAATATACAGTTATATGAATATATGGCTAATATTTCATGCAAAAAATTCAGACTATACTTAGAGGATGTTTGGTGTAAATTAAAATCAGATTTTTAGTGGATTGTGATAGAAATTTTGAAATATATAGTTGAAAAGACGTGGAACCCATAAAAAATGTAATATTGATTATTTGACTTTGATTTAAAATTAGATTTTAATCCGATCCAAACAAGCCCTTAAAATATACTAAAATCTTTTTAACAATAATTACGTTTCTTTAATAAAGTAGATGTCTATTGTTGTCCTTTGTGTCGATTGAGAACAAAAGACTGTTAAGTTTTTGTTTATTTGCACAATTTATCCTTTTGTTTTTTCTTATTTGTTGAAGTTGAATAAATATGAATGTCATGTTGGAATTTGGAATTTTGTTTTGTTGATTTGACTTGTGGTTGTTCAACTAATTTAGGGTTTGACCCCAAACCAACCTCCACTTGCTTGATTATGTTCCAACCGCCCGCTGTTTAATTAATGATCTACGATTATAGCTGTCCCTACTAATTATTTCTTTCTTACTTGATTGTTAATATAATTCAAGAACAAAATGATTTTGTACTCATGAATAGCTGGTTAGTTGTTAGACATTTATGACGGTGTTTGATGAAAATGGGTTGTGAGACAGACTGGACAAAGCGCGGTTTGAAGACACCCTGAAACGTCAACACTCATGGGAATATTACTAGGACGTGGAGAGTCTTGGCATTATGGAGTGTTAGGACGTAGTGCCCACGAGAATTGACTGGTATAGTTATTTTTACTTGTTTTATTTTGTTTAACCTTAGGACGAGGGTATTTTAGGCATCAAAGGGTGGGAGTTTCTTGCACTTTATTGCTAATTAAAAAAAATTCTAAGAGCGATATAATCTTTGGCTTTTTTTTTTAAAATTAAAATTCAATCATCCTCAAGTATTTTGTCGAATGATCACAATTAGATTAAGATGTTGTTTGATTTTTGATATTTGTGTTGTATTAGAGTCAATGTCTAACACCTTATGATGCAATCGAGGCCAAGATCATTTGCTTTTGAATCTAGAGGCGTATCTGCCAAACAAGGTGCAATCCATAGATAGAGGTTAGTGTGTGAGATAGCTGTGGATCTAATTTCGAGACATATTACAATGCAGATATTTTTGCTCCTTTCAATCCCAATTTGAGGGTTGATTCGGTGAAGGATTTTAAGTGTCCACCCATTTTTTATGAGAAGCAGGCGTCGAGACTTCCGAATAGTGCTTGGAGGGTAATACAAGACTAATTTTAGTGGGGTGCCATCGTGCTTGACTGATCAAGGCAATGAAATAGAGTGGTGACATGATGATATATATCACTTCACTTGAATTTAGCATGAAGATAGCACGAGGTACCAAATCAAGAAATGACACAAATTCAAGTGTCCGAAAGCAAATATAAAGATGGATACAAATCAAATTGGACCAAACGCAATGTCAAAACGTCTAGAAATGTAACTATAAAAATCAGTACTATTGAGAGACTAAGAAGTGGAACATCAAGATATTGCGGGATGCATATCGAACAAGCAAATTAGTTTAATTTTAATCATTTAGTTATTTCAATTATGCCTTTTATTTTAAGTGAGGGTATTTTGGGCACTAATAGTTGTAGGATTTTTTTTTCTTGTTTCATTAGTTAAAACTTTTCTTTCACTGAAATATATAAAACTCGTGATTTGTACCAATATTCAATCTTCTCTCAATATATTCGAACTTAACAAATTTAGATTAAGGAATTATTAGTTATTGATGCTTGCAAGAAACACTCTCCTGTCATATTCTATGAAAAGTATGGATTTAAAAGATAACAACATTAGTTAGTAACATTAGCATGTACGTTTGTATCAGTTGTGGAATAAAATAGAAGAAAATTAGCAGTAACATTATGGTGGCAATGGACGAAGTCAAGCCGGCTCAACCCATGTATCCATGAGCTCAGCTCGTCACTTCATGAGTTTAGCTCTGCTCAAGGGTCGAGCTCAACTTGGCACATGAACTCGCGAACTCACAAGCCGAGCTCAACTCAGGAGCTTGAGTTCTTTTTTAAATTTTTTTTTTTTGACTTTTTTGCTCACATTTTGACGCTATAGGCTTGTGGGCTGCTCTCGAGCTCAAGGCTCTGCTTGTGGAACGGGCTCTCACTCGCCTTGAGCTCAGGCTTGTCTATAAATGAGCTCTAGCTGTCCATGAAACAAGTTTCAACGAGCTAATCGGCCCTTTTGCCATCCCTAAGTAGCATGTCTTCTTGAGGATTTTACTAGCCATGTTAAAGAGTCGAGTCGGGCCAGCTCGATTTTTTTATTATTTTTTTTAAAAAAAAAATTTGACCGCTACCTGCAAAACGCAGTCAACTAAAATTATTATATTTTTTTCCTAAAACAAGGGCCGACCAAGCCATACGGGCTGGCCTGAGCTCGAGTCGACGCCCCAAAATGAGGCTCGGTTGTCGGGCATGACTCGAGCTTTTTTCGGGTCGAACCCGAGCCACCCGAGTCTTTGCCATCCCTAGATTTTACTAGCTAGAAAAAGGGATGAGAAGTTAAATTACAAAATTAGGACCAATGTCCAATAAGTAAATGATTAGGTAGAAAAACATGCCTAATGATTGTAAGTGAAAAGCACGCTGTAATTGTGAAGGTTTTGTTCCCCCATGCTTGCATTATTTAAAATTCAAAATTCTTCATTATTTGGAATAATATGATTGGATCTTTAATTTGACCTTAGAAAAGAAGAAGCATATAAATTGTACAAGCGGGAAGCACATGGAGGAGTTTATTCATGATTCACTATTTTTAGTCACACATTCCGTACGATTTATTACTTAAACCCGCTTATTATTCACAAATATTTCGTATCAAAGTTACTATACATTTTGATTTGACAACTTTATTCTAGTGGTTTGCCACTTTTCATCATTATCATTATAATTGCAAACTAATTTTTCTATCCGATTATCAAATTTTCTCTCTCATAAACATTTCTATTTCTTTGATTTCTCCACTTTATTTTAAATTAAGCGTATGATTGAGCCCCATTTCGACTAAGAATGCATTTTAGAATAATTAATCAATGGAGAATGTATGGTTAAAAAATAGGACCGTGCTGGAAGTAAAATTCCTGTACTGCCAGAGAATAGACAATAGGAGGTGGATGGGGGAGTTTTTGCCAATTTTTTATTCACATGGTGTCCATTCCTATGTGAGACAAATTCAAAAACCTGTATAAAATCTTGTAAATAGTGTTTGTGCTCACGATTTTATCCTAAAAAATAAGAAGATTTTTCGGATCTGCATGTAATATTATTTTATTAAAATATGTCATTACTTTAATCATACTTGATATAAATTGTTCGGTACTAGGCGACACTTACAGACACAAATATGAGGACTTAAAGTTGCAATAATTTGTAAAAGAGACAGGGAAAACGAAAAATTCTCGTGTCGCGCGTGTGGCTCGAGATATGCGTGCGATTGTAGGACCCACTTCATTTGCATTTTTCATTGCCCGTTAATTGCGGAATCCAGATGGTCCACAGGGGAAAGCCAAAATGTCACTCTTTACTTGGGTTAATTACAATTGAGTCATCCAACTTTAAGGGAAGTTGCATCTAGATCACTTATCTTTAATCTAGTATAATTAGGTCGTCTAATTTCGATTAGCTTTCAAATCTTTGTTCACCGTCATTATTTTATTACATTCGTTAATGAATATTAATGGATAGTCGATTTGTAAAAATATGCTTTTAGTTCATTCTTTTAAAAAGTGTTTACGAATTTTGCATATTGTTGTATGATGTGTACATAAATGTTAGTAATCTGCTCGTATTGATATTTAGGTCAACATATAAAGGTAGTTAAACTAACTTGACAACTAATACGATGTTGCCAGATTCGAAAACGGGTTTAAGTTGAATAATCAGATTGCACCAAATTAAAGATTACTGTGTAACTTTATGCAGCTATGCTTATGGCCTTTTTGAGCCACATTATTTTGAAAGAATTTATTATGAAATAGTAGATTGATGGATAATGTGTGGTTGAAAAAGAAGAAAAAGTTATTGATGTGATGAAAAATATTATTTAATAGAAGAATGAGAATGAAAAAAATATTGCGTACCAAATGGGGGCTTAAAGTTTAATAACCCACAATGCATTTTAGCCCCGTTTGGTTTATGTAAAAAAGTTTTTAAGAATTAAGGTCAACTTCAACAATTAATTTTAATTACATATTTTATCAAAATTTATAATTTGGGTTAATTTCACAAATGGTCACTGAAGTTACCTGAAAATTTCAAAACGATCACTGAAGTTTCAAAGTTTCAGAAACGGTCACTGAAGTTTGAAATTTCTTTCACAAACGGTCACTGAATTTTCAGATTTTTTGGCCAAGTTTGAGGCAATTTTTCGGCAACTTCCGACCACCAAAATCGTCGATTTCGGATACCGTTGGAAAGCCCACGATGTCCTCTTCAATTACCACCAAAAATCTCCCCAAAACTCCAAGTGATTCGGCCGGAATAAACCCACGAAGTCGGCAACCGAAAATTGTGAAAATCTGCCCAGATTTTCAGATTTTTTGGGCAAGTTTGAGGCAATTTTTCGGCAACTTCCGACCACCAAAACCGTCGATTTCGGATACCGTTGGAAAGCCCACGATGTCCTCTTCAATTACCACAAAAAATCTCCCCAAAACTCCAAGTGATTCGGCCGGAATAAACCCACGAAGTCGCTACCCAAACTGGACAGATTTTCAGACTTTTTTGGTAGCTGACTTCGTGGGTTTATTCCGGCCGAATCACTTGGAGTTTTGGGGAGATTTTTTGTGGTAATTGAAGAGGACATCGTGGGCTTTCCAACGGTATCCGAAATCGACGGTTTTGGTGGTCGGAAGTTGCCGAAAAATTGCCTCAAACTTGCCCAAAAAATCTGAAAATTTAGTGACCGTTTGTGAAAGAAATTTCAAATTTCAGTGACCGTTTCTGAAACTTTGAAACTTCAGTGACCGTTTTAAAATTTTCAAGTAACTTCAGTGACCATTTGTGAAATTAACCCTTTATAATTTTTATCAAAATCTACCTAATTTCTGTACGGGAGCTTCATCAATCTGTATACGTTGGATACCGAGTTTCCTTTTAGTGTCCTCTAGTTGGCTTCTCGCAGGGCTCAACTCCCTCTGCTTAATTATTTGCCCCACACCAACCCACCATGTTTTAATTCCTAGAATCATAGCCGCTGATTACGCTTGAAAATTCTTACGTTTGACGCAAAGTTAGTTGCATTATACCAACTAACCATTCTTGATTTTCACATCTATTTTTAGTATGAATTGCTTATACCACGGAATTTTTATTTTTCAACAAATTTATGGTACATTTACATTTTTTTTTTCAATCGTAGTTGTGCAAATAACCTAAACATTAAACACGGTGTTTACGAAATGCTTGTAGCTAAACGAGTTAATAATTTATTCTATTGTAAAAATAAGTACTTTTCTATTAATAAGTAAAGAATTAAAAGAGGACAAAGTATAAAAGAAAGCTTTGGCATCCTTTGGATACCTCGCAATGATACTTTTCTCAAATGAGCAAAAAGTTGTTGAGTGAAAAAAACAAAATTACCTAATAAAATTGTCAATGCGACTTGTCATATATGGAGGAGGTATAATTTTTGTGATGAAGTTACTTTTTAGCCAAAAAGCACAAAAGCAAGAAATATTTTTTTTATTGAATTGAAAACAACAAGAAATAATAATTGAATTGTGTTCATTTTATATGCTGTTGTGGAGCAAAAATTAGACTGGGCGAGACACAATTGTATATTATTTTTGTTGACGTAAGATCGTAGCCGCTACTCGTCAGCGGAGCTCTGACCATCCTGAAGGGGGCGAAGGCCTGACCACCGTGAGTGTGCACTAGGTAAATTTCACTACATGTGTAGTAGTCTGTAAATCACAAAGAAGAGGTAAATTGCACTAGGCAAGCCCGGTGCGACTCGACTGATGGAGTGTTGACGGGGGATTCGAACTTGTGACATTCGATCTTCGCGTTTATCTGTTCCACCGACTCGACCACCCTCGAAGGAATAACATAATTGTATATTAATATTATTGGAGGTTGCAATGACACGATGACATGGATTTTCTTTAAACATGGGTTCTTGACGTATTGCTCTAACATTGTTTTCTCTGAAAAATTATAAGTTTAAATTTTTTTTTCCAAACTCATTTTTAATCACGCATTCTCTTAATAAAATAATTTTACACATAAATTTAACCGCACATTCTTCAATAATCATTATTTCATTTTTTTTTTACCAAATATTAGGACTCAAACAAGTATTTAGTTGAGTTTGAGGTTTTCCCTCATTAAACAATTAAAAAATAATAATCTGCTCGACTCTCGGTTTCTCAAGTTGCCATGGTATCCATAATGGTAGTTGATTCACACATTAGCTCCACTATAAAAATATCTTAATTTCTAATTCAAATATTATAAATTATGACGTAATAATTTTAGATCCACAACTCAGTTGTGAACCCAACTGGATTATAGAAGAAAACTGTTACCGCAAAACTTGACCCCACATTGAAGAGCTTCATATTTTACAAGAAAGGACGTACATTCTCCTCAAATTACACAACTGCCACTGATACTCTGTTTGAGTTTCCTCCATAAGTAGTCCTCTTCCCTCCACACCTTCCTCCACATCTCCATCTCTCTCTCTCTCTCTGTCATACCCACATTCTTGTTTTTTCTAGCGAGAAAAGATGGGTTTAGTAGATCGAGTGCGCAACATAGCTTTTCTCGTCTTACTTCTTTCAGTACTGGCAGTTCAAGCCAGAATCCCCGGAGTTTACAGAGGTGAATCATGGCAAGGTGCCCACGCCACCTTCTATGGAGGCAGTGATGCCTCTGGCACAATGGGTGTGTAAAAACTTCATGAACTATTTTTCTCATATTTTATTCTGTAGATTTTTCCCTTAAGAGGTAACACATTTTATATTCAGGTGGTGCTTGTGGATATGGCAACTTATACAGCCAAGGCTACGGAGTAAACACCGCCGCCCTCAGCACGGCGTTGTTCAACAAAGGGTTCAGCTGCGGGGCGTGCTTCGAGATCAAGTGTTCTAACGAACGGCAGTGGTGCCACGCCGGCAGCCCCTCCATTTTCATCACTGCCACCAATTTCTGCCCGCCCAACTACGCTCTGCCAAACGACAATGGCGGTTGGTGCAACCCGCCCAGGCCGCACTTTGACCTCGCCATGCCCATGTTTCTTAAAATTGCCGAGTACCGGGCTGGAATTGTTCCCGTAGTTTACCGCAGGTAATATTCCAGGCCGGACCCTTTTACTCTGTTGTTTACTCGAGTCAAGTTGCGTTTGGTACATCGTATGCATACTTGCCAAAGTCAAATCAAGTTGTTACATAGAGAGGTCACGAATTTTGTTGCCAAATACTTGGCTAAAAAGCAAAAAAGTTGTGCCATTAGCCATTTTCTCCTGTTCAAAATTGGACATGTGAGACAGTTTTTAGTCCCTTTCAGCTTCAAATATTTTTTCGAGTCTCCATCAATATCAAATTATTGTAGACCCGACCGACTCGATTTGGAGTATAGATATTAGATAGCCATCCAAACGTAAATTGACATCGTGTGAATTTATTATGCAGGGTGCCATGCAGAAGGCAAGGAGGCATAAGGTTCACGATCAATGGATTCCGTTACTTTAACCTAGTTTTAGTCACCAACGTCGCGGGCGCAGGAGATATCGCGAGAGTGAGCATCAAAGGGTCAAGTACAGGATGGATGAGCATGAGTCGAAATTGGGGCCAAAACTGGCAATCAAACTCAGTTTTAGTTGGTCAATCACTCTCGTTTAGAGTGACCGGTAGTGATCGACGCACCTCCACTTCATGGAACATAGCCCCTGCACATTGGCAATTTGGTCAAACTTTTGTTGGAAAGAACTTCAGAGTTTGAAACACAGTTCATGTTGAAGTCAAATTTCCATAATTTGAGGCCCTTTTGACTGTTGGGTTTAGAAATTTTCTTGAGAACTGTGAAAGTAGTGGAAAATTGTTGTGTGGGATTGGGTAAAGTAGAAAAACAAGGAAATTTCTACATTTTGGAATGGGGATAAAGTCGGGAGTAGCTGAAGCGGCTGCACCAAATAGTTGCCCGCAGCTATTTTATTTTTAAGTAAATTGTAGTATAATATTATTGTTATGCGATATTTAATTGTGTGGAATTTGGAAATGATATTATCTTTCTAATCTTATTTTTATGGAATTGGTATTTTTTAGGAAAGGCATTTTGTGGTAGTGTCAAAACGAATGAATAATTCAAGTTTAGAGCGACATGGCCCATTGAAATCGGATCCATATCACTCTAATTTACTTCGGGATAATTTATGTTTCATATCACGAATTTTGGCACGAGGTTAAAAATTTTAACCTAGCGATAATCCCGGAAGACTTGATTTATTAAACAAAAATATTTTACTGACAGTAAGTTCTACTTGTAAAGTGCTTATTAGGTGTGTTTGAGCTACATTATTTCGAAATAATGTATTTTGGAATAGTAGATTGACGGAGAATGTGTGGTTGAAAAAGAAGAAAAAGTTATTGATGTGATGAAAAATATTATTGTATTGAAGAATGTGTGGTTGAAAATGAGTAGAAGAATATTTCATTTTCTTTTTTAATTATAGATTAAAATAAAAAATTTCAAGTTTCTACTTTTGACAAGTTCAATCGTTCCAAAGCTTACTAGGCCCCTGTTTGAAACCCATTTTGGGTTGAAAAAAATTTTTAGAATAGTGATTGATGTAAGAATGTGTGGTGAAAAATTGATGAAAAGTTTTTGATTTGTGTGTAATATTATTTTATTAGGAGAATGTGTGGTTGAAATGAAAAATGAGAATGAGAATGAGAAAGAGAAAGAGAAATGAATGGGTGCCAAACGGGGGCTAGACTTCAAGGTAGGATGAAGGAAGAGCTTCTTGGGAGTTCTGGGACCTGTTTGGGCCGAATTAAAATTTGATTTTAATTTAAGTCAAAGTCAAA
>CAIGRF010401663.1:7774-32014 GCA_903798235.1 Fraxinus ornus
TCCACCGCCACTTTCCAACCCTCTAAACTCCGGCCAACGTCCTCCAAAATGGTTGGATTAATATACTATTGTGAAGCCCTCAATCCCCTTTAATTACCACACAAACAACAATCCAATCATATATCAAAATCGATCAAAAAAAATCCTCAAAAACTGATTCGGCACAAACTACTTTCGCTGGAATCTCAACATTCGGCAACACCTAAGGTCGCGCACCACCACTGGTCGATTGCCCACCCCTAGACGACTCCAGCCATGGCTTCAAAACTCATCGACGGCTTCCATAAAATCAACCGATTCTGGAGATAATCGAAGGCGGCTTCCATAAGATCAGCCTATTCTGGAGATAATCAAAGGTGACCCATGGTAGTATTGGATGCGTCTTGTTGAGAGGAGAGGAGTGGATTGGTGGTGGTCCACAATCGGAAAGGTGGCCGGCAGCGGTGTTTATAGGCAGAAACAGTGAGTGGTAGCGCGGTTGTTTTGGCTAATTTCGGCTGATTTTCGACCAAATAATCTGTGGACGTTGTAGAGGGAGGTCAAGGGGTTCGAATGATGCTGGGATCTGGTGGTCTAGGTGGTGAGTGGTGGTCTGTTTGTGAGGTAGAAGACGGTGGCTCTGGAGGGAGCGTTTTCCTGCTTGCTGGAGAATGGGAAAAATTGAAAACAATGTTAAACGTGTTTTGGAGCAAGTGTTTTGAGAAATAATTTTACAAAATGACAAAAAGAACGCGTTTTCAATAATTTCAAAATGGACACAAAAAACACAATACAAAATGAATTCAAAACTCAAAACTCAAAATTGAAACACAGAGAGAATGGCCCCTAAACTTTTAGTGAAATAGCGGAGATGGGTTTTGGTGATGATATCTGAAGACTTATCCATGTGAGAAGAGGAGGCCTAGGATATGGGAGAAGACGTGACAGCATCACTCAAGACTAAGTAGTGAAAAGCTAAAACATAACATGTTACTGAAAATTGTTTTCATAACCATTCAAAAGGTATAAAAACCCCCATTAGTTACATTGAAATATTTTGGATATGTTCTATTTGCTCACTGTAAATCAGTATTCATTGCCTAAGGTGAACGTTAGCTTATGCTAACATCTAACATAACCTAAAAAATGCATGTTCAAACTACACCGCAGAAGACCCTAAAACTGTTCATCTTCCTCAAAGAATTGAAATAACCATTCTAATGAACAATACTATTTTAATTTTTAATAGAAGTTTCTTTGAAGTGTTTGTTTTCTACTTCCATGGAAAATCATGCGTCAGCGTGTCCATGTACGTACGGTCTAGGTACATTGATAAGGATGAGAAGTTGTGTGTTTACTTTGTGCTGTAGACTAAGTTCTAAATTATGAGATATGCTTCCTTGTTGACTACATATGGGAGCTGAAAAATCAAATTTACACAGCCTGTGTTACATTTTTACTCTTCCTTGCACTGCCATATTCCATGTGTTGGGAGCTGATGATAAATTTTTCTGTTTGTTCTGGTAGCTTACATTAGCACATCCATCAATGGTGGCCCTGGATGCTTGACACTGAGATGTCCTGGTCCATCTTGTGGGGCTGCTATTGGCCAAGATATGATTGATATGTTGGCATCTGACGAAGATAAGGAGAAGTATTGTCATTACCTTCTGAGATCTTTCGTTGAAGACAGCCGAAAGGTGGGTAGAGCATTTCCAAATCCTCCATTCTAGTATTCAGAAACTTTTGTCAATTAATTTTAGAAAATAGAATTCTACCCATAATAAAAGGTAAAACAAGATTTTGTGTGCTCTTTTTGTTATTGAATTTGATTTAAAAATTCAATGCTAGTTATCTCATGAATTGTCCCCTTTCTAGATTGTATTGTATAAAATAACTTGGACTCAGAAAGCTTTCCTGCCATTATCTGATTTTATACACACATAATTACATGTATGCATGGGAGTTTTAAGGATATTTCGTATTCAATGTGAGCTTCAGAGATCCATCTTTCTTAAATAAAATTGATTCTTTAGTGAGCACATGAACCAAGCTTACTTCAAGAGCCTGTATGAGATAGTATCTTCACTTTCAGCTGCTATAACTTTGCAGGATATGTCATCGCGGGTTGAAGATGATACAATTACTCTAATGTGGCTTGTTTCCCTCAGTCCTTGCTTATAGTCTGTACTAACTTGAGTGACTAATTAATTTTGCCGTATGCTTGTTCACAGACCAAGTGGTGTCCTGCCCCAGGTTGTGATTGTGCGATTGAATATGTTGTTGGGAGTGGAAACTATGATGTCACTTGCAGCTGTTCGTATAGCTTCTGTTGGAATGTAAGTTGGGCTGTATGAATTGTGCTCTTTTTTTTTTTTTTGGTTGATTCAACTTCCTTGTGTTAAGTATTATGAGCTTGTTTATCAGTGTACAGAGGAAGCTCATCGTCCGGTGGACTGCGGAACAGTGGCCAAGTGGATTTTGAAGAACAGTGCCGAGTCAGAAAACATGAATTGGTAAGAGTATATTCTTAGGCAGATGAATTGTATCAAATGATTTAATCATATTTCTAATATGTTTTGATGGTGATGCGGACATCATTGGATCCATCGGGGATTTATTTTTATTGTTATTGGACCTTATCATTTATGTTTTCTATTTTATTGTTATTGGGCTTGTAGTAGTGGGTTGACCCAAACCCGTCACTTAGCTAGGTTTTCACTATTTATATGGTTTTTTCATGATAATTGCATTAGACGACGGATGAATGAAAATTAAGTTTTGGCTTGTTGCCAACGTTTTCCTCCCCTACTTCTCCCCTTTCCTTGGTTTCCTCTTCGGTTTCTCCCTCCTTCTCTCCAGTTCTTCCCCCTTTCTTGTTGCCTTCTATTTTGTCCTGCATCAGATGGTTTCCCTCATATATATTGTCAATAAAACCAATTTAAAGCGAACTCAGTTCATGACATCACATAAATGGCGTTGCTGGTATGTTGTTGAAGTTTAGCAAATCCTCAATGTGTTTTCACCTCAATTTTTCATTCCTGAACTTCCAATTTCTAGTTCATTTGAACAACATTTTGTATTCATCTGTTGCTTATCAGTTTAAATAGTGAAATTTTGAGTTCCACCTACGTATTGTTGCTGTATAATGTGTGAAATGCTAGGTGTATAAGTAAGGCAAATTATACATTCTACAGATTATTAGGATGTAGATGGTATCTTTGAAGCACAAATACTGACTTCTTTTTTCAAGGGAATGGATATAAGTTTACAAAATGGTGGGCATTTTTGGTATCTTGGCGTCTTACTACCATGCTAATATTGATTTTGTCATTTTTAGGATATTGGCCAACTCCAAACCTTGTCCGAAGTGCAAGCGTCCAATTGAAAAAAACCAAGGTTGTATGCACATGACTTGCACTCCACCTTGCAAATTTGAATTTTGCTGGTAAACTTCTATAATATTATTATTAAATCTAAATCAAGCCTCCCGTTATGAAATAAATTTCTTTCTTGCAATCTTTGTGGTTTTGCTGAATCTCTTTTCCAGGCTTTTGTCGCCCAGCCAATACAGGAACTTGTAGATTATATATTTTAGAAGTGGTCTTTTCATTGTTTTGCAGGCTATGTCTTGGTGCATGGATAGACCATGGTGAGAGAACGGGAGGATTTTATGCATGCAATCGTTATGAGTCAGCAAAGCAAGAGGGAGTGGTATGACATTGGGGGATATTAATCATTTGTTTAGTGTCTTTATGTTACAAATTATCGTACCAAGTTCTTTTCCATTGTTTTTTAAAAGAATCCTTGCCTATTTAGTATTTACATGTTCACATTGTGTACCCAGTATGATGACACTGAGAAGAGGAGAGAGATGGCCAAGAACTCCTTGGAAAGATACACTCATTATTATGAGCGGTGGGCTTCCAACCAACTGGTATGCCAACTGATAGCCTTGTCTAATTATCGATTGGTTTTCTGCTTGTTGAGGCAATTCTATTTCCACTTGTACCTGTAGAGGCTTTCTAAATGCTACCATAATCTTAATAATTTTTTTTTATTGTAATGTACTGGGAAATCATTAGCACTTTTATTGTTATTACACTACCATAGCTAGAAATTCGTTTCCTTATTTACTTTTGATATCCCCAACGCCTCTTATCCGTGTGAAGTATTGTTTAATCTCTATCTTATTTGTAGAATGGATGTGTCCAACTGTTTTTACCTCGATGAGAGGCCTAATTTAAACTTTCCACGTACCCATGTTTTGCTATTTGTACATATCTTTACTTCATCATTGTGTATATACGAGAATTAATGTGGGAGTGTGTTTATTTTTATATTTCAAAGCCAAGGACATAATTTGCTGTTATTATAATAGACCATGATCACGGTAGGCCATTGGCTATGATGTAAAAGAGACAAGTTCGTAAGAAAGTAAAATGGAGTAAGGTGGTGAACTTAGCTTATCCTTGGAGACAAAGGCACAACTTTTACAGTGCAAAAACATCAATGCTCTTATATCCGACTTTTTGTTTTTTTTAAAGCTAGAGAATTTTTGGATATTTTGGAAATCTGGATTCCCTATTGTTACTGAAATAAATTAAATGGATGTTGGGTTTTAATTTGCATAAGAATGATAAGATTTTATAGAGGTTTGCTCTGCTGTCAAGCATTTGATATATTTGGATGAAAAGAAATGATGGAATTTTTGCTGACTGATATCATCCTATTCTCTTTCATTCGTATCTGAGTGATTTTTTTGTGTTTCTGCTGTAAAGCATTGGGTCCATGGTTCTCCTTATTTCTTCGGGATCTCGTTAAGGCATAAATTTAATAGTTTTCTTGTTTAATCCTTTGAGTTAGAAGATATATTGTTACCTAAGTACTCTCTTCTGTTTTTGCATAAATGAAATGTGTTATCAAAAAGTCTTTGTATGAACATGAAAAGAGTGTATATTTGGTGATTTTGACCGATAACATTCGTTGGTCTTCTTGAGATCAATTGCAAAGTGATTTATTTTTTAGTGTATTTCATGGTACTTAGTAAATTTCCTTCCAGTCCCAATTTCAATCTGACTCTCAGAGATCTTTATTATGTATGTTTTCTATTGCCTATTATTTATTATCTTCCATTTGACTCTGTTGATCTTTGTAGCTTCTCTTAATATGAGCCTTTGAATGAAATATAGATTGTTGTGAGTGGTCAATCAATCATGAATTTCAGTACAAGTTAAATCTTCTCTTTTATTTTCTTTCATAACCTGAATTTCTTTTTCATTCTGTGCAGTCTCGGCAAAAGGCATTGGCGGATCTACAGCAAATGCATAGTGTTCATGTAAGGATAACTGTTCTGCATTATTCTGAAAGTTCAGTTTTGTTACGGACTTACAGTAGTGTCTACAAGTTGATGGTTTAGATGGAAGAGCCATTCAATTTAATCAGCAAACTGGTTATATATTTACCTTTAGTTTACTGTTGGATTGCCCAGGATGAATATATTTAGAATGCAATTATAATGGTTTTGTTAATAATTTTTTTATTTTTGGGTTGGCTTAATTCTGGGACATCGGTATTCACTTGGTCGGTCCCCATGTTACTAACTCTATATATTTCAAAAATTGGTAGTTACATATAATTACATTCTAAGAGTGCATTGGCTGGATCTTGACTCACTGTTCTGTGAAGTGATTGATAGCTTCATGGTATCTTCTCGGTTGGAATCGGATTAAGGCATCTAAAATTAAATTTCCTCCCTGATTCATCTATTAATTTTCTTGTCATGGTCACTTTTTGTCTTGGTGTCAATGTCAATTTCCACCAACAATCTTGAAAAGTTACATTGCTGCAAAAATGGGGGCTGGGAATTCCCCTATGGACATTCCATTCTTAAGTCACTATTTGACTATCAGTTAGAGAGAGAATTGATGCACGGGAATAGTTAGGAGTGCTTTTTTTTTTTTAGTTTTTGTCTTTACTGAAGGATTTGTAGGTTGTTCTATTCAAAGTAGCGAAGGTTCCTTGTGATAGAGTGTTGTTTGGATAGGATTTGGTTTCTAATAAGGAGGCTGATCCATTGTCCCCTTATCTTCGGTGTAAATCTGTCTTCTTATCTGAGAATGAGGTTTTACGTGGGTAAACTTTTACCCACAACATTTCTGGTTACCTTTTTCCTGCTATTTGGATACCTTAAGAGTTGTTTTTTAAGTTCTTTCCAGCTTGAGAAGCTTAGCGAAGTACAATCCCAACCCGAGTCACAAATGAAGTTCATTATTGAAGCCTGGCAACAGGTAAAGATCTACTACTGGTTCTGTAAGTTCAGACTTATTTAATATAAATTTATGAATAACTTGATCTGCCATTTTATTTTTGAAAATGAAACTGATTTTCACTCTCTGGAGTGACTTTTGTGAAGCTAAATTCACATCACTGGAGGAATAAATGACTAAATGTTATTGATAAAAAAATGGGGTATGTTTGGACAATGTGTTTCATCAAGGTTTTTATTCATTGCTACATCCAACAGTGTGGAAACTGGACGTGAGTTACACTGAACTTCTATCAGCTTATTATGTTATGGGTCTGCTGATGTTCAGGGAAGATAAAAATCTGGGAAAAATTGCTGGAGGAAATAAAAGTATATCATTCTTTCTTTCTGTTTTACCTGAATGTGAGGGACATTTTTAATGAAATTCTGGAAAAGTTCGATTGAAATTATCACTTGCCAGGCAAACAATGGACGGAGTTACATTTAAGAAATGGGGACCCTGTCTGACTTGGACTTGTCTTCTTGTCATCAATAAAATATGGTCTTTCAGTTTGTATTATTTTTCTTCTGGAAGAAATAGATCATGTTTTCAGATACCAGGCCAAGCTTGGATGTTTCTTTGATTGTGTGGTGAATGGGGTATGGTAATGATTAAAGACTTAGGAAACTTAAAAATCAATTTACTTTCCAATCAGGACTCATCTATATTGACTACAACTCCTAATTAAAGCAAAGACCTAATATATAACATAATCGAGACTTGATTACTATGAACATTTTACCTAGCTTTAACCATTATTAAGAACCAAAATACTGTTAAATGTAAAACATAAAATGATACCGATAATCAAATTGCCAGTAGCTTCCTAAAGTAAAACAACACTTGAGTTTCATTCTAAAGACGGTATATTTTAGCAAATCCAACTAAAGATAGATTTCTAGGTTTGCCCTTCCTTCTGTGCATATGGTTGCATCTGTCTCCTAGCTTTTTCTGAGTTTTATAATGTCTTCTGCGGTTTAATTTGGCATTATTTACGTTTTTACTTGGGCATGTTTAATGAAGATAATCGTGAATTTATTTTTCAATATGTTTGCAGATAGTTGAATGTAGGAGGGTACTAAAATGGACCTATGCATATGGATACTATCTACCTGAGTATGAACCCACTAAGAAGCAGTTTTTTGAGTATTTGCAAGGTATCAAGTTCTCTCTGACCGAAGTTTTCTAGATGGTACATGCATGCTTTACTACTAGTGCTGTTCTAATTGCATTGTTACATATGCCATAAATTTAGGTGAAGCTGAAACTGGTTTGGAGAGGCTTCATCAGTGTGCAGAGAAGGAGCTGCAAACTTACCTTAATGCTGAAGGGCCATCAAAAGATTTCAATGACTTCCGCACAAAACTTGCTGGTCTGACAAGGTAATCTCTGCTTAAGAGGTATAATATAAGATTATGACTAATCTGAATCTTGTTAGATATAATATGCCTTTTTATAGTATTATTCTTTCTCAACTTGTTCTTCACGGTCCTGGCTCCGGACTTGTTCTTGAGCCTAAGTTGGATATGTTTCTCAGCATTTGGCAATCCATGTTGGACTTGAAGACATGCACCTAAGTGGTAGTTACTGTTCTTAATTAGCAATATCAGCATGTGTGTCTCTCGGAATCCAACTTGGCTGTTTTCTTAAATTTCTTTTGCAAGTTTAGGACAATCTGAGCTTTTAAATTTGAGATGCATCTGTTTGTTGAAAAGGTCAAAAGATGATTTTATTTACGAATGCTATCTAGTTTAGACAGATGCACGAATAAAGCATTTAATCTGTTGAAAATGAAATATCATAAGAGGCTGGATGTATTTCATTCTAATTGAATAGATTGTCAATGGTGGAGACAAACATACTATGAAAATTCCCAGCTACAAGTTTAAAAATTGCCCCTGTTTCTATTGAGGATTATCATATCTGATTATCCCTGCCATATGCATTATTGAGGTATGTTGCTGTGGAGCTGTGATCATGGTACGGTGAACGGGAGATCTTCTTGGACTCTCTTATGTTAAATTTAAAATAAAAAAAGAAAGAAAAGTTGCTGAGTCAACGATAAATTATTGTTTATTTGATTTTTGGATTCCGAAGAATATGTGCAATAAATTTGCTTAGCCCCAGGCCAAAACAGCTTTAAGACAATAATTTGTTACTTGATAAATGCAATAACTAGAGTTGGAACCCTGCCAAAGTAGCTTTAATGTGAAACTTCTTTGAGATAATTTACAAGGAAGTGTAGTGCACCTTAATGAAGATTCAGTAGTATTTAATGTTGAAGTAAAAATTTGAAGGTTTAATGTCAATAGATAGATCATTGATGTTTTCCGGTGTACTGCCAATATATTATCAATTTTTTGTTTGTGTACTCTTATCAATTTCTTAGTTGCACCCTTTGAAATATTCCTTGATGCAATCGAAGTTATCATTCTCTTGTTTGCACATTTAGGTGACTAGTAATTAGGAATGCAAATTTTTGCATCCTACAATCAATCCTCTGGTCATACCTCATAATGAAATTGATATTTGAAAAAAAAAAACGAATTAACTCGTAATTGGTGTAGTATCATTTAATTGACCTAGACTTCACGGCGGAATATCATCAAAGCTGTAATTAATTACAGTAACTAGATCTAAGCACTGCAGCAAGGTTACATTTTGGAGTGATCAACTGTTTTGGAATAAGAGAGACACTGGTGGGATGCCTCAAACATCTCTGTTTGTCATATTAACAAAATATAAAAAAGCAATTTTAATTTTTAAATAAGTTTTTGTATTTGATAAAAAAGGAATCACAATAAGAGGGGATTTGAACTTTTGTTAAACTTTGAAGATGGCAATGATAGCAGAAAAAGGCGATCCATGAAGCCCACCTTATATTTGCACAGATTAAGATTGGTTGAGCTAGTTGAGTTTAGTTTTTATGTATGATTGAAATATTTACCATCATGAAACATTCTTAGTAAATGTGGGATTTTGATAAATGTGCTACTCTTTTGAGGGAGTTTTTCAAGACGATTCTTTTAGTTGATAAAAAATTTGAGATATATTTGATTTCTTGATCAGTTAAACTGGTTTTGAATATTTGGTAGTTGATGCAGATGGTTCTGAGTTTTATTTACGAATTTATTGTCTGTATATAAATGGTGTCCCCTTGTCATGTTTTTTCAGTGTAACTCGAAATTACTTTGAAAACTTGGTTAGAGCATTAGAGAATGGTCTCGCTGATGTTGACTCTCAAGGAGCATCTAGTAAGACAACCTCAAAGAGCATAGCAGGGAGCAGTAAGGGAAAAGGTGGAAGGGGAAAGGGATCTTCCCGGACTGGAAACACGGATGATTCGGGTAGTTGGGCATGTGATCATTGTACGTACATGAACATTCAATCTGCGACCACATGCCTCATGTGCAACCACCATCGTTGAGACAGGGACTGAGCTGACAAAAACTACCTTGCTAAGCATACAAAAGGTTGTCGAAAGAGAAATTCACAGATTCATTGCGACAAGCTTGCTATGATTGGGAGATGCTAGAAACATTGAAAAGAAATTGGAGAAAAGCACCCATTTTGTATGTTTCAGGTTTATATATATTTTCTGGGTTGGAGGTTTTGTGATTGTGGTTCTTGTAATATCGAGTCTGTCAATGAACTTGAGCTTTGAGAATGATAATTCGATTTCCTATCATTACACAAGCACAAGATGAGAGGTATCTTTCGTTCCGAGTCTTGAAAAGTTGGTTGTGTACTTCATAGGCCTCGTCTAAGGCGCCTTCTGTACCAAGTCTTAAATAATAGTTGTGTACATGATTCTTGTTTCTCATGTTCTTATGCTGGATGTGTTTCTAGCATATAAAGTGGCCTATACCCCAGATTTAGTCTGTGGAAGCAGTGATATCGCCGAATCTGCAATCTGCATGGTCTGTGGAACTTGATTTCTGATCGGCATTTAAGACGGACATTTTGCAAAAAATGTTTCTTGTTTTGAAAATAATTTTTACCTTAATATTGAATGAACATCATTTTTTACTTGTAAGTAAATGAGAAGAGTTCGGAAACACAATCTAATTAAAGGCCTACTCTTTTTAGCTGAACTTGACGAGTGGCTACAGAGGGTACGGGAATCAGTTAATTCTATGCTTCTGTACAGTACCGTGAAACATCAACAGCGGGACTTGATAAAACGGATTAATTTATTTGTACAACTATGGATGACAGTTTGTGTTGACAAAAAACTAATGGCTACAAAAACAAGTTGACGTGGAAACTATCGAAGAATGCCACGTAGCATGTTGTCAACCAAATTGTAACCCATGATTGTGCACCAAGCATGACTGTAATAAAACTAAGAAATTCACTTCATAAAAAAAAAATGAACTTCTGAATTTTATTTGCGTAATGCCTTCAGTAACCACATAAATGATGATATCCCATGCAAATTGATAAACAAATTGAGTAAGCATTCCAATCTACGAAGCACTAAATAACAAAAACAAAATTTATTACAAAAATGTGAAGATCATATTTTCATATAACAAATAAATCAAGAAATAATCTATTAGTGGTATAAAGTAATTGATATACATAAACACCAGCTAACGGGACTGGAGACGAGTGTAAGGTGGTTGACAACTATGTAGCCTGTTATCTGTCCTCTGGTAAACATGCAGCAAAGAACAGTAAATGAACCACCAGCAACAAGATTTAGTTGAATTAAGTACAGAAGTGCTGCACATGTAACCAGAACGGGAAGCATTAGGAGTTCATTTGTTCAATCTTCCTGTGTTGTTTAGGGTTAGCATTATTGTAAAATCTGATTGCAAACTTATTTGGCATAGATTACTATAGTCAAAATTCATATTCCAACAGCTGCAGCAAATGGCATCACCAGTGTTATTTCAACAACAATTTTATGATACGAATCTGTTGTACGGGAGCCATAACTAGACCAAAGAACAAAAGCTACTTAATAACTCGAGAAGCCTTATGGCTTAATAGATTATTATTTTTTTTTCACAGTTTAATTTTAAGACAAATTTATACGAATCTCTCTCTTCGTATTTCTGTCTCAATCACTTCTATAGTTTCTATTTTCTAACACTTAGTTTGTGGTATCACTTGATGTAAAGATACACATTCCCTATTTATGTTTGATTTGATATAAACCCATTTTGAGATCAGTTGACTCTAAACTAGTTAATTTCAATTACAGTAATTGATCAAATTACTCTTTAATAAAGTGATTTCTTCCTTGTGTTACCCAGATTATGTATCAATCGAAAGACACCTGGATCAGATCATTCTTATTAAAATTTATTAATAATGCACACCATGGAGGTAGTTTTTAGATATAAAAATTTGAAATATACATATAGCCAAACTAGTAATTTAAAAGATGAAAAGATTAAGTGCAGCTACGTACTCTCAGGGAACTTAGACGGGAAGAAGAGGCTGTCTTTCATCAGTTGCCACACGATGACTAGTCTGGCAAAAAGAAAACAGAAAATAAACAAGGGAATCGTGTATTCAGAGAGAGAAAAAAAAGCACATGAACATTGCATCCAAATGACTCATGATGATTCATACCTCCTCATTTGCTCCAGCTGTCATATTTATGAAGGATAACTCTCTCGACCTGGTAGGAGAGTAGAGTAGGTGGAAATAAATTGTGTCGTGAGTAAAGAATTGTTAGAAAAAAAAAAAAAGAGCTAAACGCTGTTATACCATGATTTTTTTAACTGGTAGCTACACGTGTGTTTAAGATGAGGAAAAAACAAATACCTATTACTATCCTGTACATCCACTCTCTCCAGAACCCCATTTTGTTGGTCCTCCTTGACTTTAGAAAGAGGTGAAAAGAACTGACAAAGGACAAAGCATAAGCCTCATGGTAGATGCGAGAAACAGATACAAAGAACTGATGAATGACAAAGCAAGAGTAAGCCACAAGGAACATATGAGAAACAAATACTTCTCTTTGTTATGGTACCTGGTGCATTGAGATGAAAACCACCGAAATCCCTAACATAAAGTTTATGGTCAGAGTATGGCCAAACAACAAAGCAGATGCTATTCCCGTAAATATAGTCGCGACAGTTGACGAATACTTCTTCAAAATCGTATCTGGAAGCATAAAAGAAAGGCCCCTATAAGTATTTAGCAATAAACACGAAAAATTGAGCTATGACTCAATTAATTAGTGATACTGGCAGATAACTAGAACATTAAAACCTGTATGCTACTAATCCAAAATGAAGGAAATAACTCCTAATTTCTCAGCTACATACAAAATTATCTCACCAGCATATTTAAAGAAAAAGGAGGATAGAATTCCTTGTGCTGCATTGTTGCATATTAAAAGCATGGTAGCTTTTGAATGTCCTTCCAATATATCGAAGCTACTGGGTCCTGAAACATTTTAATAATGAAAATTTCGTAAATCAGAAGTTTAAGCGGAAAGTACTGACCGGCAATTCAAGATACTTTGGATGACAATATAATGGAAGCAAATCTTGAAAACATGAAATATACTAGAATCAAATTGCTCATTGTATCAACAGAAGCTAAGCCTGGGAGAGCAGATTCAACCTTTAAAAATGACGGTTACAAGGATTCCAAGAAAGTTGAATATAGCACCGTATCCATATAAAAACAAGTTCTGCAAATCAGACAAATGAGTCAGATGCCGTGAAGCAAAAATTACTCCATGGGACAACATTTATTCACGGGATTTGACCAAATAAACAATTTATTCACGGGATTTGACCCAAGCAAGAGCTCTAGCTATTTTCATCTTTCCTGTTTTAACCAAATAAACAATTTGGTTTCAGTTCAGATTTGAACCAGTCCAAAATGAATTGCATCGAAACCCAAACTCTAAAATTAAATATTAAACTGCCCCAGTTTTCAAAAAAAAAAACCCCTCTCCCTCTCCCCTTTCAATCCGATACATCACAACCAATAATCAAATTCAATTAACATACAAACCTCAACTACCACCATCACTGCTGCATTCAACCCAGCCATTGCTCCCACCTCTTACTGAGCCGCTGCTAGCATTGCCACCAAAATAACCTTTGATACCACTGACACTATTACCAAAATGATCTTCAGACCACCACAACAGCCAATGTACAAATACACAGATCTGGTATATAATAGATCTATATATATGTACAAATAAGTGGAACATCCAAGTCTCTGTGAGCTACTCCCAGTTTCCGATCCTACCACATGATCTTGGTTAGTTGGCTGTTTCAACTAGGTGTCCTCTCTCCATTCTCGTGAATTCAAGACTTAAAATCTCAAGTCTTTCATTTTTGTCTCTTTCTTTTTCTAAACTTAATCGCGAACATGAATTCTATATGGGCATTTACCCTAAATAGGATAGTGATAATTTCTCTTCTAGTCTAACAACCATGACAATTGCATGGACTATTTCTACTAGCTTCTATGCAATAGGAATATAACTTTGAAGTCTTAATTGCCAAAGTCAGGTGACAGCGTGGCAACGGTTCGGGGAGGAGGGGTGTTGTGTTTAATTTTATTATTTAATTTTTATGTTAGGTATTAATTATTGACTGAGAAAATTAAAATAAAAGAAAATAGAAAACCAGACTGAACTGAATCATTGAAGTCGTTTCTCGGTTTGGTTGTGTTGAGAAAATGGAAACCCAGAAACGAATAACACCAGACTGAACCAAAAAATCGGATGACCAATCTTATTTCCAGGTCATAGTCAAAGACAACTCAACAGCAGGATCATCCTCACAAGGTATCATGGCATGACTTCAGAACCAGTAAAAATGTTACAGAATAAGAGGTTATTGAGGCAGTAAAAATATTGACATTGTTTTGACATGTAAAGCTAATGTTTCCCCCAAAAAAGCAATTATTCAAGAATTCAGTCAGAAACCGAACAATTAAGTAATATAACATAAGAGCTTGTCAATCTTTATCACATTACTCACCTGAAGATAAATGCTAGTGTCATATTGACTTTTCATAGCATATTCATTGAAGACTGAGGCCATGGAGGGAATGGTCACCTGGATCAGATGGTTAAAAGTAAGCATATGCAGTAAAGAAATAATCCATGAAGAAAAAAAAGAAGATAAAACTAAACAAATAAATTCAAATGTGTTCATACTGATCAATCCAGCATTTCACCTAATGCAATCAATAGTAAATATAGACGGCTTAAATCACTCACAAATATCAAAGTGTACATATATGCACCAGTTGTAACTGGAAGACCCAAAGCAGTGGTACTCTCAGGTAAGGACCGAAGTTGATTTATACTAATCCCTATGAGCAACAAAGCAAGAGCCTCCCACTGCAATGCAACACAAATCAGTACTAAATATTTTTACAAATAATTTTGTATCAAACTACAACATACATATAGGAAGAGCAAGAGTAAATGCCCATACTGGCTCATATAACAATAAGTTCATTTATAATGTTCTTGCTTCATACATATGCTGTGAATTAGTCTACCCTTACCTTATCTACACATGTAATCTCAACAATTCAGAAACTAGAAGTCTAGAACTAACCTGAATTATTGAAAATCGGCGTTTCATTACAATCTTCAGAAGTACGGCAATGACCAAAACCTGTATAATAAAAAAAGACAACATTAAAGTAATAATAGAATCTGAAATGTGGGAGTGAATAAAAAAATTATTAGCTTAGCATGATTTTTAAGCTTATTTCTGTTATGTGTAACATTATTTTATTGGAGAATGTGTGATTGAAAATAAAAAAGAGAAAAATGCATTTTTTCTAAATATGAAGAGACAAAAACATGCATGATGACCAATATCTAATGTTTTTCTAGCAAAAAAAAAATAACAGAAAAACTAAATATCCCGGAATACCAGCACTTCAAATAAAAAAAATACAATAGCCAATCAAGCTGCAATGCAAGCAAAATACCTTTAGATTGCTCAACATTTTCACTGTTGCAGGGTTGAAATAAAGCTGAAATAAGAAAAATAAAGAGACTCAGGGACAAGCAAAAATATGCAGTCCAGTGTGTCAGACGACAAAGCACGCAAACATATAAATGGCAAGAGAGAAAAATTACCCAAAAAACTCCAGACATAAAAATGCACGACAAAATATTCAACAATGTTTATCTATCAAACTTAGCTTTTGAGGTGTCAGTTTCCAAAAGTCTAGCTTGTTAAAGTTACAGTTGAAAAGAGTCATTAAGTTTAAACCACAATTTGTTACATTCGAATCTAAGTCTCATGACAAGACAGGTTTCTTAATATGCAAAGTTGATAGCTCCCAGAACTCCATATGTCACATCCTTGCTCTTCACATTGAAAAATAGCAGCTTAATTGTCTTTTATTCGTTTCACAATGCACGAATCTTAATATAGGTCTTTGCACTACTTAAAGATTGAGAATCTGAGTAGAAAGAGCTCAAATGATAGTTAAAATAGATAAAACAATTGTAAGTGCAATAGGATATGAATAATAACTTGGGAGAAGGATAAAGAATCAGTGAAGATCGTTATACATAGATAAAACAGACAGAAGCTTACAGGAAACAAGAAAAGGAGTAAAAAGCACATGGCACACAAATTTCTTTTAACAAGGGGGGAGGATGACTAAAGAAGAGACTTGGAGGAAGCATATGAAAAGTTGGTCATCTAAAGCAGTAAGAGAAGGGGTGATGAAAAAAAATATTATAGCTTAATATAACTGAGAAAAAAGAAAATTAAGCAGATATAGAGTTGTTTTTACATATTCAGAATTGATATTAAATGACTGAAAGGACCAATACACTAAGCTGATGTATCCCTTTGGTGTTTTGTTCAGAAATAATGGGAATGTCCCTCTCAAAGTCAAGCCATGATCCCCAGGAGATATAAATCGAATAAAAGATTTGTGCCAAGTTTTTATATCATTTTCACTCTATTAATGAAATAGATTGGTAGAAAAGTAAGCCTTGGAGACAGATAGATCGCTGAAATACAAATTACTATTTGCAAGGTGTACCTAGAATCTTATCTTCCTCATTGAACACACTGGTGAGCTATGAGCCTATGACATCCACTCGCAACAATTTACTCAACTCATATAAGACGTAATAAACTAAAAACTTAAAAGTCATTGCCAGTGGCATTTCTTTTCTATTCTTGTATTGATCATTGTGCAGGCAATCCATATTGCAGTCGCTTATCATGCTAAAGCAACAGTTACAATACAAATACAGAACACAAGTGCGGGAGGGTACTGAATCTTTCTTCTAGTTCACCAGTGAACACAGAAGAGAGTGGTAGAGATTACAGTCGGACCCAGCATTAGTCTGTCTGGGCCCCATCAACTATGTTTTGAAGGTCTACCAGAAAGTTATGAACAAAACTGTATATCCAGATATACACTTTCATGTAAAACAACTGAGTAAACAAATTTTACCTGCATAATAAACTTCAGATAGTTATTGATAGCATAGAGAAATGCAGGAACAGCAAGGAGCACATTGCTGCGAGCTGCCTGCAGGAAATATATGGTATCAAATCATCAACATAAGAGACCATTAGCCTTGAAAGAGTAAAAAGAAATATACAAGCAATATATATTCAAAAGAAGATAAATTTAGCATCAAAAAGAGGATCAGATGTAAAGGAACTCAGCTGTCTTATTAGTTTGGTTACAGATTTGTACGAGATTAATGATATAGTATGTAATAGGAATTAGGATTTGTTAAGATTTATTTAGAAAGGCTCATGATCATTGGCAGGCCGCATAGGTATTTTTAGACACCTTTACATTAAAGGAATGGTTTGGTTTGACATGTAAGGCATGGATTATAGCAAGTCTTAGGATCATTATTCGAAAGAGTTAAAACAAGATGATCTGCCGTGACCTTGATAGCTCACATTAGTGGTAGATGTCCTAGGGTGTCTAGTGTAGAGAGATAAGAATATCTCCAAGACTCTATTTATACAGAGCACCTAATGTATAATAGAGAGCATGAGATTATAATTTTTTATACACTCCAGCTCTATTTTTTACTCCTCATTTTGGTTTTTTCAATAAACATTCTTTGATTTCTCTTTATCTTTTAGTTAACATTTTTTTTATGTCAATGGTTAATCAATTCAAATATGATTTGAATAATTTAACAAGTAGAGATTGAAATCTCTAACTTATTAAATGCATTCACTATAAAGTAAGAATAGAGAGCATCTTTGTATTGAGAGTCTTTTAGAGACATTCTAAGGAGGCTACATTGTTGAAGGGGTTGGAGGTAGGAAGGGAATGAGTGTTAAGTCTCACATTTACAGTTTCCTGCAACACTTTCTTTTTGAGACATCTTCATAGGCTCATTTGCTTAGCTCCCTAAGAAAATTAACTATTTTCACTGTTACATCGGGCCTTAAGAAAAACATAAATAAGAGCGTGGTAGTGGGGATCAACAATGACCAATGACTACAAATTTGGCATCTGGGATCAGTTGATCGTTTGCGGGCTTTGAAATACTTGGACATCCATTAGGAGGTAATAATTTATCTTATGATTTATGGTCCTGGTGAACAAGTGTAAATAAAAAAAGCTTGGTGGTGGAAGAAATCTTTTGTCTACATTGGATAAACCAACTCTTATTCAAGTTAGCATCCCAACTTATTACATGTAATTTTGTCGGTGGCAACTTCTAGGCTTAAAAAAAGGGTGGCAACTTGTATAAAAAATAATAATTAATTTTGATTTTGATTACACACTAATTTTGGAAATCTTGCATCCCTAACTGGATTAAAGTGTTTGCTAAGTTTTTGCTGTGCAGCTAAGAGGTTGTTTGGCTATGCTTATATTTCAAACTTATTAACAAGTAACTTTTCATAAAAGACGTGTATTTTGAACCTTATAAATAACCTTTATTCCCGAAGTTAAAAAAGAAGTCAAATATTTTGTCATTAAGGAAGAGGGTAATACCAAAGTAAGTAACCTTTATGAAGCTTGACCAATAAAATGACTCAAATACCTTCATGACCATAAAAATTAAACAATATTAAAAATAATTAAAATATTAAAAGAATTCATATTTAAAGAAAATAAAAAATTAATAACTTTCTAAACTAAATTATTAGAAATTAATAATCTATGTTCTAATTTCTTGAAATAAATTAAATAACTTATAAGTAATACATGAGAAATTAAATAAAATTAAAAATCTATTAAATAATTTCGTATAAATAAGATTTAGTATGTATTAATTATATAACGAATATTGAATAATTCACCAAAATATTATTAGTAATTCAACATTAAATAATCATGAGGGGTTGCTCAATTGGTCAGACCTTGGGTTTGCTCCCAATGGTCACCAATTTGAGTCCCTTCAGAGCCACCGAGGTGAGTACCCAACCGTAAACTTCAAGGTCCCGTGGATTAGTCGAGGTGCGCGCAAATTGGCCCGGACATCCACGGTTACAAAAAAAAAAAAAAAAAGTAATTCAACATTAAATATTCTAATAAATAGTGACTAATTAATTGACGTTAATACTATTTATTGTATACCTTGAATATTAAAATAATAAGTCCCTGTTTGAACCCCATTTTTACCAAAATTCATTTTTCTCAAAATTCATTTTCAACCACACATTCTCCCATAAAATAATTTTACATGTAAACTTAAAACTTTTACATACTTTTTAACTGCATATTCTCCAAAAATCAATATTACAAAAACCCATTTTTCTTTTAAAAAAAGGGGCCTAAACAAGGGCTAAATTTGTTTGTGGTGTAGATATATTAAATTATAATTCAAGCTGAAATTTTTTTAGTTTATTAAATAATTTCAAATGTTACATTTGACAGAGTGAGCCTAAGTCAGTCTAGATGCTATTGGGACCAGGTCAATTTTCTCATAGATGGATCCAAGTTAGATTAAGTTATGCATATTCTAATTTGGATTAAAATAAGTCGTCCATGAAGATATATGATGCTTCTTCATGATCATGAAAGCCCACATGATCAAGATAAACATATTTTCCGTAAGACAATGGTAAAATTTAATGATGAACTGATAAATCTTAGTAAAATCAGTGGCACACATTTAGTACATGGGAGTATCCCCCATAGGAGCAAACTCTCATAGCCCCAATTCAAAATTATAGGTTTGTTCTAGCGTAATTGAAGGTTTTGGATAGGTTAACCATTGGAACCAATCAGTTAAAAGTGATCACTCATAAATGTTTATCAGCTTAGTAGGCTATCCCTGTATTTTAAACCATACCACTGAGCATTATTCTCACAAGCAAAGTTTGCACCACGACCACATAAACTATAGAAAATACCTCCTCTGTCACCAATTTCACTACCATGCCACCATCACATCCCTTTACTCACTTCCACATGTAATCCATACAACTCACCAGCGAGAAACATCTCAATCCACCAAGGTGACATCAGTTTCATCTATTCGTGTCATACTGTCCAAGAACCATAATCTGTGACGACAAGTAAATTACAAAATTTCAAGCTGTTTCAAGTTTTGAGCCTACTTTATCCACCCGAAAACAGTTAATTTCAAAGGAAAAGCCTTCTAACCCATAGAAACCCATAAAGACGCCAAAAGTTTTCCTCCTTCACATAAAAGCTACTGCTTGCTCTTTTTCCTTCAAAACGCAGCTTTTTTTTCTGTCCAAATCACTCAAATGATAGAAAAATTACTACTTCCAACATAACTGCCACAATCTTACCTGCACAGAGCTCAATTAGCTTTTTGACAAGTAATCCATGGATGAAACTAGGCTCAACAATACCCACAAATACACTTTTTAACATTAGTTTTAATAGCAGAAACAACAGTAGAATTTTCAATTTTCACAATAGCCAAAAGGTTCTTCAAGTGCCTTTACAAAGAATAGGGCATCATCCATGAATTGTACATGTGACATTGAAACTTTATTTTCTTCCCACTCAAACCCTTCTAAATTTGGCTCTTCCTTGGCCCTCTCATCCAGTCATCTCAAAACATCAATGAAAAAGGCTAATAGGAAAGATTATAAAGGATCATCTTGCCTTGGTCCTCTCAAGGCCCAAAAATTTGCTTCTTGCTCAACCACTTATAAAGAGACTGCAAAAGAACCCAATAAGGCACTAGGTTCATCCACCTCGAACCCTGTGGGACAAAACATCTATTTTCTAGAATAAAATATACTCAAACTGCATTGTAGTCCTTCTCAAAATCAATCTCAAAGACTAACCCTTCTTTATTTACACCTGTCCATGTAATTCATATTTCCCTTTCTTTGAGAAATCAAATTCCAAAGAAGAGAATACAAATAAGCCAATCGAAAATTTGCATTTGCTGGGTGTATCTCAGGAAAATGTCGATCATCAAAGGTTGGTCCGTACATGAACTGCAGCATGTGGACATCTTCATAAAAATTAAAGGATAACAGATGGAACCAATAATATTAGAAACAAGAAAAGGAAATGAGAACCTAGAAACCAGAGCTTTCAGTGAAAAGTTGGCAGGGCTTAAGTGGCACGACATCAACAATTTTGGCATAATAAAGATAATTACGTTGAAAATGAAAAACATGTGTAGCAAAATAAATCCTCAGAATTAAAATTCAAAAATTGTAGATTAGAGTAAAATGAACCTGGACAAACGTGGAAATAGAAAGAAGTGGCTTTTCACCAACCTTCTGCCGCCTAGCCTGCCAGAATAAAACCAAACTCAAAATATCACTAGACATAGATGTTAATGTGGTTGTGTGACCGGGTCTCTCTCTACATGCACATATAAAACATAAATATATTATATCTTATTCCTGAAAATATCACCATCAAGAAAGACGTGGTGATGAGAGATAAACACTCATAATTATAGCTGTATTTTAGCACATACGGATTCTCAGAAATTTCTGAAAAAAAGAACACTAGTTTTTATATATACGTATAAAGAAGACAATCTTGTTATTTAGTTTTGACGTTGGGAATTGTCTTCCACTTCCTCATCAACGTCATGCAGAGGCGGATCCTATGACACTAGAAAAAAGAATTGGAGAAGAAAGCGAGAAGCAAGAATGCCCTAGCTTCCCGCAAGTGAAGTGTGATAAATCTCCCTCCCCAGTTAAGTTGAAACTTTTAAGTGGCATACAGTCAATAACAAGGGACGTAGCTTCACTCTTTTCTTTCTTTTATTCTTCTCTTGTTGCTGTCCCAGTGTCTATGTTTTCTTGTTTCTCCCTTTACAAGAGACGGGGAGGGGAAAGCAACATTGAAGTTGAGGAGGAAAAAGAATGGAAAGCAATTGAGAGGATTGACAAGGATGATATGGAAATCAAATCTGTTGATCATTCTCTTGAAAATTCAGAAGATTTGTAGGTTTTTTCTAGTTCTAGAGTTAGACTATAATTTTGTTACGTGATTAGCAATTTGATGATTTATTATTTGCCACTTCATTCATATATTTTTGCTCATTCGAAAGTTTGACTTTTAATTTTGGTAACTTTTTCATTATGGACTTTCAATATGGCTTATGATTTATTTCGAAAATATTTTAATATTTTTTAGGATGAATTGTAGCCACGGTACCAAACATTTCACTTGACAGCAAATTTGCCCAAACCTTTCATTTGTGCTACTCATGGTACCAACCCTTTTAGACATTCTCACTTGGAGTCCAACTAGATGGTTTTCGTTAGTTCCTCCGTTAGTTGACCCCAAAGATAATTTTGACTAAATTTACAAAAGGGTAAAATAGTAAATTAGCTATTTTCACATAAAATAATTAAAAAAAATTTGAAAAAAATAAAAATAAAACCATCATCTTCTTCCCACCCCCACCTACCCCCCAAACCTTTCTTAGGAAAATCCATCCCGCCATCCACCTCCCACCGCCAACCCACGACTTAATTCATATTGTGCCTTCATCATCATCGCAAAGTCCCTATTCATCCCAGCCGAATTGAAGAGAACACAATTTCACCTGAATCCATATCCTTCGCCATTGAAACAAAAAAGCAACAAATTCAAATTATAGTTGCTGGCAACCTATGATGCATCGACACGGACACATGTGTCCGACACGATACGTGTCGGATACGCCGACACGCGATTTTTAAAAAAAGTACAAACACGACACGTCATCGACACGTTAATTAAATTCTTAAAAATTCTTCAATTATATAGTATAAATTTAGTTTTATACTTGTTATTAATTTTTCTTGTAGAAATATTTTAAACATGAGTACCTATTTGTTACTTGTTAATAACTTTGAATTAACAATATATAATATTTCTAATATAAAACGAAAAACTGTAGAGTGTTCGAAAAGTGTCGGTATTGACTCGTGTCGGACACGGACACGCTACCTAATTGAAGTGTCTATGCTACAGAGCTAGCAACAAATTTCAAAAAACCCTAATTACAGCTGTCGATCGCACCGCAGGCACCGCCGCCTCAAAACCAGACACCACCACCGCCTCAAAACCAACAATTCCCTCGAGCATTTGGAGAGAAATTGAACATTTAGCTCCCTCAAAACCAATAGTTTCCTCAAGCAATCGATCCTTCACGCCATCGCCACCATCTAGCTACCACCTCCGACATTACCTTTCCTCACCATCACCATCTTCATTCACTAGAACCGCCACTCAAACCACAACAAGAAAAAAACCTCAAAATCAAATCTGATTTCTAATTTAGTTTCAATTTTCAAATATGAAGAAAAGAGAGAGAGCGAGTAAAACACTGACATTTGTTTTTGTTTATGTGCTCTGTTGTAAATGTAAATCTCCACCACTCTTATTCTCCATTTATTGCCAGTGGCGTCGGCCGCTTGGGTGGTGGCGACGATAAGTTTGGGGTAAGGGGATTGTATGGGATTAGGAAGAAAGGGCTGGGTAGGTAGGTTGTTTTTTATATATATATATGAAAAATAGTTAATTTACCATTTTACCCTTTAAAAAGTAATCAACATTTGGTTAGACCATTGACTTTTAGTCAACTAACAAAGGAACTAATGGAAAGCATCCACCTGGACTCCAAGTGAGATTTTTTAAAAGGTTTGGTACCGTGGCTGCAATTCTCCCTATTTTTATGTTTTCTTGAATTATTTTATTGGTTCATGTTGGTAGACACATCTCGGGTAAAATGCCTCTGTAGAACCTTTTTAAACATTGTAAACGAGTATATAGATTTTATTCTATCTTAAGTGATTCTTTTGGTTCTTTTTTATTCAAAAGCCTCTCATGCTCTATATTTACGGGGTATTGTGATCTAATTCATTTTATTTCTTCACTGTAAATTATATAAGTATATGATATTTAACGTGCGTCTGGGTGCGCTATTACACCAAAAAATTGATGTCAGTGATGTGAGTCCCCTTTTAATTTTTTAAAGCAATGTCAAGCAGTACGTGACAACCTGTGATGCTCGGACCCTTCATTTTGGCCGCCATACCCGTGTCGACACGACATGACACGGGTACGGGTATGAAATACGGGTCGGACATGGCAAATTTCAAGCGGACACGGCGCTAGAGAAGGAACTGTTGAACTGCTTCCGCCGCTGGTTCAGTGTTGCAGAGCGTGGAAGGGAAGATGAAGAAGATGCAGGAATATTGGGCAGGCCTTTTGTTTCAACCTTTGGGCCTGGGCTTTTATCTTTAAAAACTATACTTTTTTTTTTTTCTTTTAAACGTTGCTTCATTTTTTTTTAAAAAGTACCCATTGTAATATTTACTGTAATACAAACTTATTAGTTGGGTTTTATTTTTATTATTATTATTATTATTATTATTATCTCTTTCTTCGAATTTTACAACCTTATTAGTTGTGCAAATTACCTGATGCTATTATTTCTTAAATATGTTTTTAGTTCTTTTGATATAGATAAGATCATTTTAGTTTTTAAAAAAAAAATATCATGATTAATGTTATTGCAAAATTAAAAAAAAATTTAAAATATGATTTTTCT